>ML810754.1:54743-65425 GCA_009831015.1 Picea engelmannii | reverse complement strand
TAATGGAATCAAAATGTCGAGATAACAGCCTAACCTGCAGGTATTTGCGAAAGAGGCACGGATCGCGTACACGGTATACATTGTTGAGCTGGAGAACGACTAGTTGAGAGTCGAGGAAGATGCTAAGGTGACGAATATGATGACGTTGGGCGTCGGCCAGGAGGCCAATGACCGCAGTGTATTCGGCTTGGTTGTTGGTTGTTGGCCCCAAACATATGCCACTTGAATGTAGCATTTCATGTGAGAGGGTGTAGAGAGCCCAAGAAGCCGAAGCGAGATTTTGTGTCCAACGACTGGCGTCGTCGGCGTAACTGATGTGGTAAGCTGGTGGAGGAAGCATTTGTCAATAGCACAAATGATAGTTTTAGACGAGGGGGAAGGAAAAAAAATATTAAAAACGCTAGAAATGAAATAACCTAAAGTAGAAAGACTACTGTTTAAGCATAAAATTTCTTGAGATACAACCCATTGACGGGTTCCTTGAGAGAGAGGCCTTCGGGAGAGGCCAGAATGTATGCGCCTTTGGTGAGGCAATGTTGGATAATGTAAGGGCCATGCTAAAGTGATTCGAATTTTCCGTGGCCAAAGGTATCATGAGCGATATCATAAGCCAGGACGAGGTCGCCTTCGCGGAATGATCGAAGGTTGACATGGCGATCAAAGGTAGCCTTGGATAATTTTTTAGCTTCCTCGTTATTCTGTAAGGAAGATCGACGATCTTCATCCAGAGATTCCAAGTTCAGCAAGCACTGCTCCATTGGAGCAATGTCAGGTAATAGCTCAATTGTGGTGCATAAGGTGGGGATTTCGCACTCGATGGGAAGAGTTGCCTCGATCCCATGGACTAAATGAAATGGCGTGAACCCAATAGTGGTCTTCACTACCGTTCGATAAGCCCATAGCGCAAAAAATAACATATGATGCCAATTGGTTTTATGCTTATTAATTGTGCCTTGTAACATGGTCTTGAGGACTTTGTTAACTGCCTCGACCTGTCCGTTTGACTAAGGGTAATATGGTGAGGCAAACTCGTGAGAGAAGCCTAACCGAGATGAGAGTTCGACGAAGATCTCATTCTCAAAGTGTTTCCCATGATCGGAAACGAGTTGGAGTGGTACTCCAAAACGGGATATGACGTGGTTAAAGAAAAAGCGCGCTGCAATGTTAGCAGTGTTGTTGAAAGTGGGCATAGCTTTGGCCCATTTGGTGAAGTAATCAACGGAGACAACAATGTATTTGTGACCATTGCTGGAGGGGGGATTACAAGTCATGAAGCTGATGCCCCATTTACAAAAAGGGTCGGCAGTAATGACAGGGTGAAGAAGAGTGGGGGGAGCTCGGGCTTTGTTGGCATAGAGCTGACATTGCTCATATCGTTTCACGGCATGAATGCAATCATGAAACAAGGTAGGCCAAAAGTAACCGGCTCGGATAATATTTTGGGCAGTGGATATACTCGAAATATGGCCCCCACATGCGCCGCTGTGGCAGTCGTTTAAGACTCTGTCGGCCTCGTCAATAGTCAGGCATCGACGAAGAATGGTGTCGATGCCCCGTCGGTATAGGATGTCTCCGATGAGGATATAGCGGGGGGCCTGATGGAGAATACGTCGACGATCATCTCATGAAAGGTGGTTACCGAACTTTTGAGTTCAGAGGTAGACGAGGAGGTTGCCGTACCAAGGATCATCCGAAGTGATATAAAAGATATGTTCATCGGGAAAGTCGGTATTGACGGGGGCACTGGTGGTGTCAGAGGGGAGGGTCGTGACAAGTTTGGTGTTGTTGAGAACTCGAGGTCGTACTCCTGAAGGATAACGATCCATCTAGCGAATTTTCCGTTAACTTGTCGACGACTGAGCAAGTACTGCATAGGGTTGGAATCTGCGATGACCTTTGTGGTGCGAAGCAGAATGTAATGGCGCAGTTTCTGGACTGCTAGGACAACTGCAAGAGAAAGTTTCTCTTCGTGTTTATACTTCAAGGGTGGTCCTGAAAGGTTCTTACTAACGTAATAAATGACGTGTTCACGATTGTCATCTCCGAGCTGGACGAGGACGCCGACTACTGATACAGCTGAGGCTGATACGTAGAGGATGTAGTCGCGATTATAGTCAGGTGCACTAATTAAAGGTGCATTTGAAAGCGCTGCTTTAAGATCATCAAATGACTGTTGGGCGTAGTCATCCCATTGAAAAGGGATGTCGTGATGTAGTAAGCGAAGGAATCCGTGTGTGCGTATAGCGTAATCTGGGACAAAGCGTCTAAGAAAGTTAGCTTTTCCCTGTAGACTTTGAAGTTGTCGTAAATTTCGGGGAGGTGGAATTTCGGTGATAGCTTGGACTTTGAGGGGGTCCATGGTAATACCTCTTTGGGAAACAATAAAATCGAGGAGACGCCCTGCGGTGACGCAGAACACACACTTGAGAGGATTCAAGCGGATGTTGTACTGACGACATCGTTGAAAGATGATTTGTAAATCATCGAGATGCTGGGTGCGTTTCTTGGATCGAGCTGTGAGGTCATCCAAGTAGGAGAGGGTGATTTCAACTAGATCGTGAAAGATGTATGTCATCGCCCGCTGGAAAGTTGCGCCGGCATTTTTTAAGCCGAAAGGCATGACACGATATGAAAAAGTACCCCACGGGGTAATGAATGCAGTTTTATACTGATCGGCTGGGTGGATTTGAATTTGGTTATAGCCAGAGAATCCGTCCATAAAGGAGAGAGCCTCGTGGTTGGTGCAGTCGTCGATAATTTGATCGATGAGAGGCATTGGAAAGTTGTCTTTGGGACATGCGTTATTGAGATCGCGAAAGTCCGTGCAAACGCGGATAGTGCCCTGTTTTTTGTCGATGGGTACAAGGTTGGACACCCACGAAGTGTAAGCGATGGGGTAAACAAACCTGGCTGTACGTAATTTGTCAATTTCGGCTTTGATAGCCGCGAATTTGGATGGGTGTAGCGGTCGTTGTTTCTGGCGAACTGGTGTGATGTCAGGCCAAGTGTCGATGTGATGCTCGAAAATAGAGGGATTGAGGCCAGGAATTTCCGTGTATGACTAGGCGAAAATATCCCTATATTCCTGGAAGAGGGCTTTATATGCAGCGATTTCCTGAGGAGTGCAAGCAGCTCCAATGATGATTTCTTCGATGATGCCATTTTTAATGGAAATGTCGATTTTGATGGTGGGGGAAATGTTGGCCATATTACCTTCTTCAAAAGCATCAGGGGCAGGAATGGGATTGTTGAACCAATCGATAGGCCCAGACGGGATAAAATCTTTGGTTTCAACCGCGTAAATGAGGTTTTGGTTAGGAGGCATGGGGGCGTCCTGTGGAGAGAAGAGTGCACAGTGATGTAGCACATCCCAGGGCGAGTCTGGGCGGTTTATCTCTTCCAGTATTTCCTCGTCGCATTGGAAAAACTAGGAATACAAGGGGTCATGAGGAGTGACCTTGGTGATGGTGTGGTTGCCCCTTGATGGAGAAGCAGAGGGAGCAATGCTAGGAGAGGGTGAGGGTTCACTCGACATGAACCATATATTGAAGTACTGAGGGGTAGCCGTGGTGGTTGGGTGGAGAGTGTCCGTAGGGGAATGAGTAGGAGAGTTGGGTGGGTTACTGGGTAAATCCTCAGATACGTTATCTAAGAACCAAGGAGGCGTTGGGAGTGATTCAGGTTCAGGAGAAATGACATGAAGATCCTGTAGTGACGAGGTAATGTCAATTATCGCCTCTACGGGTTGATGAAGCAAGGGAAATTGACATTGCCTATATTCAAGGATCATAGGACACTGGTAGGTAAAATGAGCTAATGAATCGCAGATAGAGCAAGGGAATATCATACATTCATTGACTAAAGTGGTGACATATCGGATGTCAGTGATGGATGTTGACGAGGACTTAGTAGGACTGGGGTTGTTCTGGAAGTTCTGGCGGACAACCGCTAATGTTTGCCGAAAGCGTGGTAGTGCTGGGCAATGATGAGTGTAATGGCCATACTCTGAACATATACCACAAGCGTATTTGGTCCTCAACCCTTTACTACTGGAGGGGGGGGTGGCAGGGGTGGGACTAGCAGTAGTGGCGGGTGTTGTGGGAGTTTGATTGAGAGGGATTAAATTCTGTAATTCAGGTAGTGATGGACAATTTTTGGTTTGGTGGCCTTCTTTCTCACATAGTGCGCAAGGTGGTGGGATGCGTGGAGGAAGTGGAGCGGTGGGCTCCTTCTTCTTTCTCCTGCCCCCAGCTGTAGAAGGGGGGTTAGTGAGTGGGGGGGTAGTGGGGGTAAGGACGAGAATCATCATGGGGAGGCCTTCCTGTGGGGGAAGGGATGGTCAAGGGACCATCTCAGGTGGGTGTAAATACTATACTGGGATTGCTAACACCATATTGGGTAGTGTGAGCGTTGCGGCTACCTAAAAAGCTTCTATAATTGGTGGAGGGTAAAAGAAGGGAATTTGAGTGAGGGGTTGGGGAACTGTCTCCCAAACGGGACTATGCCCCTGAGGGGATGTGGATTCGTGGACTTTTGGGGTCGACGAGAGCGCAGGAGGATCTAGAGGGAGGGGTTCTGCGACTATTGGGACGTCAGGAATGACTGAAGCCTCCTGGGGAGTAATAGCATCCTCTGTGTGAGCTCCGTTAGATGAGATGACACATACTTGATTAGTAGGATGAAGGAGTGATGGTGCTCCATGGTACATCCCTAACAAGGATGGATCTTTAAAAATCCCAGGACCCATCTCGACGAGTGGATACGCGTCTTGGTTGGTGTGGATGAGAGGAAGAATGTTATCGAGGTTGTCAGATGGGTTAGGCTCGTAATGTGAGACTTGGTCGATGTTCACGATCTTCCCATTGTGGGGGAACATCATTGTCTGAAAGATGAAAGATGCCACTGCCTTCATAGCATACATGTAGCTACAACCGAACAGGATATTGTAATCGAGCGGAGCGTCGATAACTTCTATGTCAATGAGGATAGTCTTTCCCCCGAGTTCAACGGAGACATTTTGGAAGAGCCCTTCAGGAGAGGATGGTCGTCCGTCATAAGCTCGTAATGTGATGGCAGAGGGTATGAGTTCCGGGGAACCAAGTTTCTGCCATACTGTTTTGGACATAATGAATGTAGATGCACCTTCATTGATGATACACCGATGAACTGTGATGTTCTGTATTTTCACTGGTATTTGACAAGCGATCAAGGCGGGAAGACGAGGTTCTCTGCTATCAAGATCAAAGGTGATGAGTCGGGTATCTGTAGGGTCGACTGCTCCCAAGGTGGAAAGTAGAGATTTCTGCTGCGTAGGACAAGTCTGGAGGACTTCCAAGATTGACATGGCAGCCGGGGATTGTGCTAAGTCGTCTACCAAGCTATAGTTATGAGTTGCCCTAGCCTGTGGGTTGTGGACATTCCTGCGCAAGGGGATGCGAGGGATGCGTAGTGGTGGTTCGGAGAAAGGGCGAGGGATCACCAATGGGGGTCCCGTCGGTGTAGGGTTTGTTTCTGGGGTGATGGGAGTAGACTCAATGGGTGTATGATACTGACGATTACGGGTTTGCAGAAGGATTTCTTCCTCACTGGTGAGGAGGATTGTATGCTCTGCTGGATTGTTGGGGTTGGGGTATTGTCCCCCTTGAGGTGGGGGATGTTGTGTGTCCTGTTGGGTGTTTATCACACCTTGATGTGGAATAGGGTTTTGCAGCACGACGGGAGGGGGTTGTTGTATGTATTGTTGTGGTGCCTGCTGAGGGGTAGGTTGTGCAGGAGAATGAGGAAGACTACCAAAGTATTTTAACCATTTGAAATTAGTGATATGGGGGCAATGATGAGTGTAATGACTGAACTCACCACAAAGGGCACAAGGGAAGATGGTTTTAACATTATTTCTCCCTTGGCGTTTGTTATTATTGCCCCCTTGGGGGTTTTGGTTCTGGTTGCCCCCAGTTGGTTGGTGTTGTGGGGGTTGATTCCCGCCTTGTCCTGGGTTGTTGTTATTCTTGTTCCGTCCTTTCTTCTTGGCATTGTTTGATGGATGAGTTGGGTTGGCTGTATTCAACTGTTCAAAACTTTGGTATTGTTGAGCAGCAGAAGGTTGAACAAAATTTACCCCTGCATGTGGATGTGGGGGAGCCATGGGTTGTGGAGGACCAGGAAACGAGAAGTATGGATTTTGTGGTGGTACCGATCCATAAGGTACATAGGAAGGCGTAGTGATTTCACCAGTACTATAAGGTGATGTTGAGGGAGTACCACTGTTTGTGGGAATAGGTGGATGTATGGGAGGTGCCGGTGGTGGTCCACTGATGGGTGGAGGTATAGAAACAGGGTATGGCTGTTGATAAGGAGGTGGGGGGTAATAAGGAGTGCCCCCATATGTCGGTGGGTATTGAGGTGTTCCATACATCGGTGGTGGTTGGGGTTGTGGACCATGGTGTGTGGTGGCACCGATTAGTCCATCTGCTGAGTGAGACATCCCAGGTTTGTCTTGGCCAAATGGCACAGGTTTTGGAAGATCAGGAAGTACCGTGTATAAGTACCTTGACTGTGCATAGATGAGGTCATACAGTTGGGCCTTACTGATGTCTTCCTCTTCGGATTAAGGGAAGGTGGAAGCTACATCCTTTCCAAGGAGAGAGACAAGTGATCTAAGAAACCAGTCGAGGCACTGTTGCTTAGTGGTTTCCGCTTTGCACAAACTACGTCGCCTACGCCACTCGTGAATGTGGTTAGCGATGTGTGTGGCTGAGGTTTGTTTGAAGTTAGAAAGTAGTTCAAGACCATTGTTGTGGCGGATGGGTAATTGGAAGAAGGTTAAGAATGCTTTGGCCAATGACTCAAAAGTCACATGGGACCCTGATTTTTCTTCGACATACCATTTAGCTGATGGGCCAGTGAGTGTGCGTTGAAATAATCGCAGTCTGATGGAATCATCCATAATGCTATTGGAAGATCACCAAAGATGAAAGGTCATGACATGGCTGGCAGGATCATCGCCTGCCTTCCCTTCAAACTTTGGTATGTCTGAAGGTAGTTTGGTTGGCATTGCAGGCCATGTGGGGTCATGCAATATAGGATCATTGGTAAGTTTGGTGAGATCCGGTATGTTGAGAGAGGCCAAATATGGCATCTGTAGTGGGGGGGGAGGGTTAGCTCCGGCCATAGTGTGTTGTGAACCTGACCCTTGATGGGGGCTAGGTGGGTTGGTGCTCCCTCATTGAGAGGAAGTGGGTCCTCTGCTTCCATGTAAAGGAGAGCGAGTGAATGGATGACCTTGGGAAGTAGACCCCAGTAATGTAGAACCAAGCAAAGCTAATCCTAAGATAGTAGCACTCACAGGAGTGTGTGAAGGAGGTGCCGATGAGCGGGCATGACCAGATGCTCCCCCTAAGATAGGAGGGATGTTGAGGAAGTGTCGTGAACGATGGGGGTTCTGTGGTTCCCCTATGATGTCAGACTAGCTGTGTGAATGTGTGCAAAAAGTGGTGAGATAAATATATAGAAACAAGAGTCTTTGCGTTGAATTTTTTACATAATATATATATCCAAATCAAACTGTAATCAGATGTGCATCATACATAACATGAGAAAGAAGCATATATGTGGGTAAGTGGGTTTTGTCCGCGTGGGGGAAACAAAAGAAAGCAAATGCTCGTGTCCTAGAAGACATAACGTCCTTCCTCTCAAATAGCACTGAACCTTCCAATAGTACTCAATAGTGGGGTCTGAAGTCACCGGAAGAGAAACTAGTGAAGGATGACATAACTGGTCATAATGAGGGGTAAAGGGGGCATATCCCGAAAGAGCTGGCGATACTTCCCAATAGCCACACAAAATCCAATCAAGGTGCAATTGCAGCCCACAATTGCCACCTAGGTAGATGTCATAAAGTTGGTCACTAGGTACCTCAGTCAAAGTGCGGCATTTAGATTTTTGGCCTAAGAAATGGGTCACGGGATGGATCCCGTCCAAGAGGTGGGTGCCTCAAGGGGGGATGCACAGAACAACCGGACCTCGGCCTTCAACCCTTCACGGGTATCTCCCTGCCTTATGGTGATTGGAACACTTGACTTGGAGGATTTTAAGTTCCCTATTTGACAACCTCTATGTTTTGACAATGTGAGAACCAGATAACGGGGAGTTATTTGGATGCATATCCCCGAAATCCTACCTAGACTAAAAAAATTCTTTTGGCACCTCCTGTGGAGGAAAACTTAGTGAGTCTTTAGAAAGATTTTAGATGAAGTTGTTTTGTGAAGTTGGGGGTGTAAACCAACCTCGTTGATTAAAAATGGGAGTGGATAGTCCTATCCAGAAAAGATGGGGTATTTTTGGAATCCCTTTTTGGAGGAAACTTACTTAGACCTCCACGTTTCAAGAAGAAGCTATGTGTGTGATAAGTGACTTTTGTGTGTGAGTGAAAGTGTGCCAATTTTTTGTGAATTATATGTCACCTTGCTGCATGTGGACTTCGCTTGGTCCTTACAAGAGTTTGAGTACCTAATTAACTAAATTCCTTTGGTACAACCTTGCGGAATTCAAAATCCCCAGGAAGCTAGCATGTGGACATGTGGGTCCGTTACTATCCTTTAACTCCCTGTTGTGATGTAATCTAGAAAAAGCATGAAACTATCCTAGATTGAACATGTGGGCATGTATGGGCTCGTTACAAACCTTTAAACTTTCCTATTGTTTTGATCTAAGAAAGAAAAATTCCAAACACTATCCTATCTTTGTAGCATGTGGGCATGTATGGGCCCATTACAATATTAAGATATGTTTGCAAAAGAAAACTAAGAGGGGTCCCAAGAAGGAGTCGTTGTCCTCACCTAAAGGTTTTAAACTTTGTTAAGGGAGATGAAATTGTTTTCACAATCTTTTTCTGATTCTCAAGGTCGCTTGAAGGCGCGAGAGAAGAGCATACTACGTGATTGTAATTCAACTTCTAGTCCCCATGTAACTTTAGATGTGATTAAAATGATGTTCACCTTAGATTGTAAATCAAAACAAGCCATCCATGTTGCAAAAATAAAATAAAGGAAATTGATTTTTATCCTCCTAAGTGCCTATGTGCATTTGACTAACCCCTTTATATGATGAGGGGACTAAGTGTAGTGCAATGTTTAGAGCATGCTTAACATCATTTTTTAAGAAGGCAAATGGCCTTCCCCACATCCCAACAACTTACAATGTGAAATTTTGTTCAAATGCACGGCCCCTAGTGAAGACAGAGGCGCATAGAGCGCAGGCACGCGAACATAGATGAGTCAGAAAGCGCATGCGCGCAGAGAAAAGTTGTTACTTAAGCGCATGCGCGCACGATGCGCGTCCGTGGGGTAAAATACCCGAGCACCTGTAACAAACGAACAAGAAAGAAAATCCGGATGGATTCTCTCAATTCTCCTTTGAATTGGATGGGTGGCAGGTCGGCCTAGGCCGGTTAGTGCACCTGCAAGTTAAACAAACTGAAAGAAGAGCAAAATAAACCCAAATGAGGTAGGAATTTGATACCTTTCCCCAGTGGAGTCGCCAATCTATTGCACCTTTTTCATCACCTTGGTGAGCAAATAAGAGGTGCTTACATGCCCATTTGGGTCTTTCTGAGCATGACAACTATAGAGGAAAGAGTTAGAGAAATAAACACAAAAATATAAGCAAGAATTAAACTAATACAAACTAAAATCATAAGTATAGGGACATAGAGATAACAAACACAAAAAGACCCATGTCACCAATGTTTTTAGGCTGATCTATTGATGAAATCAAAGCACCAAGAAGAAAGGGGACTATGAGTCCCTTCTTCCTCCAAGGGAAGGCTCTTAGACCCTCACAAGCTTGCTCTCCTTACAACGAAGAAAGTAAAAATAGTGGTGAAAGAACTCTTTGCAAATCCACTCAATGGAGAGGTGGATTGCTTAATGAAATGGTGCCAAAGTGCTATTGTCAAGGATGGAGTCCTTAAAACAATATAGGCAGCATAACATTACTTGAAATTCCTTGAGAAAATGAGGTGCATTCATGGCTTTTTATAGCATTGATTTGGGCTTTTGTGTAACTACTTTGTAGTGTGAAAAGAGGCCATTTAGGGTATTATTAGGTCTTTGACCAGCCTACCATGTGGAGTCAGCTCAGATTTGAGGGTCAAATCGGCTTGGGAGCTGATCCATAAGTGGTTGGGAGGCCGACCACTTCAATAAATGCACCGTTTAGCAGGTGTGCAACTTTTTGTGCTAACAGTCGCGCATCGTGCGCGTATGCTACGTTTCTGTTCCGCACATGCGCGCGCGCGCCCAACTTCTGTAAAGCGCTCTTCAATTTTTCACTACTTTGTATAGTTTTTGACCTTTTTTGAATGTTGTGAGATTAATTCAGGGCCATGAATGACTTCATTGTTGTTTGACGATGTTGAGTTCTTGTCACCACGTGCGAACGAAATTTCAGTGATAACACAGACATATTATTGGATCGCTGATGTACCTGACGAACACCAGACCAGACATCTGTTTTGTAGTGGACACCTTGAGTTAGTTTCTAGTAGAGCCCAGACGTGTTCATTTAGTGGTTGCAAAACATGTGATGAGGTACCTTAAAGGTACAATGGATTATGGTCTCAGCTATGATGGAGATCATGACTTCACACTGAGTGGATATACTGATGCAGATTGGGCAGGAAGCGT
>ML810754.1:30802-48429 GCA_009831015.1 Picea engelmannii | reverse complement strand
AATGTGTAAACCCTGCCAAGTAGGAAAGCTAACCAGGACACAGTTTAATTCCAAGAGCTTTACTTCAACAGAGAAACCACTCCAACTAGTTCATATGGATTTATGTGGACCATCAAGACAGGAAGGCACAGGGAAAGAAAACTACTTCATGTTGATTATTAATGATTACTCTAGAATTACTTGGGTTTCCTTTCTCAAGGAAAAATCTGAAGCATTTGAGAAGTTTAAAATATTTAAGGATTTAACTGAGACTCAAACAGGCAAGAGGTTAAAGGCAGTAAGATCAGACCGAGGAGGAGAGTTTATGTCAAGTGATTTCAAGGAATTCTGTGATAAGCATGGGATCAAGAGAGAATACACAATCCCAATAAATCCACAACAAAATGGATTAGTTGAGAGGCAAAACAGAACAGTGCAGGAAATGGCCAGGTCAATGATGAATGAGAAGAACATTGGTCAAACTTATTGGGTAGAAGCAAAACACACAGCAGTCCACATTCTTAACAAAGCCCACCTCAGACCACAAAGTGACAAGACACCTTATGAACTGTGGTATGGGACACCTTCCTCAATCAAACACTTCAAAGTACTTGGGAGTAAATGTTACATAAAGAATAATGATGAGAACCTTGGCAAATATGATGACAGGGTTGATGAAGGTATCTTCTTAGGATATGCTACAAACAATAAAGGATACAAATGCTATAATAAGAGGCTACATAAAATGGTTGACTGTATTGACGTAAAAGATGATGAAGGAATCCCAGCAAGAGAGGCGTACAATAATGAGTCTTCTACAGAGGACACAGCTAAAGATGAAGATGAACAGGTCCAAGAATCAGAAAATGAAGATTCTGAATCAGATGAAGACACAGATACTCAAACAGACTCAAATCAGTAGGCAACTTCAAATTCCTCCTCTAGAATCACTCAAAAGAACCATCCTGCAAGTCAGATAATTGGTGAAAAAGACAAAGGTGTACAAACCAGGAGAAAGATAATAAAAAATACCAAGCAATCACATATAGATTTCATATCCATGCTAGAACCCAAGAATTTTAATGAAGCGAGCAAAGATGACCATTGGGTTAAAGCAATGAATGATGATCTTGATCAGATTGAGAAAAACAATACGTGGGAGATGGTTCATAGACCTGAAGGTAAAAATATCATTAGTTCCAAATGGATCTTTAAGAATAAGTTGAATGAGCAGGGACAAGTTGTCAAGAACAAAGCAAGATTGGTCTGTAAAGGCTATGCTCAAATAGAAGGATTGGATTTTGATGAAACTTTTGTGCCTGTAGCAAGATTAGAAGCTATCATAATATTTCTTACATATGCTTGTCATAAAAGGTTTAAAGTCTATCAAATGGATGTCAATTCAGCTTTTCTAAATGGAGATTTAAATGAAGAAGTCTATATGGAACAACCAGAGGGTTTTGAACTGTCTAATAACCCTGACTTAGTATGCAATATGAAGAAAACTTTATATGGGTTAAAACAAACCCCTCGTGCTTGGTATCATAGACTAGATACGTATCTCAAAGACAAAGGGTTCAAGAGAGGAACAATAGACAAAAATCTATATATCAAAACAAAGGGTAATGATTTGCTCATTGTGTTGGTCTATGTAGATGACATCATCTTCGGATGTAATAAGGATCAATTGGTACAATGGTTTGCTTCTGCCATGGAGTCTGAGTTTGAAATGTCTATGATAGGTGAACTGCCATTTTTTCTTGGTCTGCAAATTACTCAGAGGTCTGAAGGGATGTTCATTTCTCAAGAAAAATATCTAAGAGAAATGTTGAAAAGGTTTCAAATGGAAGATTCTAAACTTTTGGGTACACCTATAGTTACTGGATGCAAATTAAGCAAGGATGATGACTCACCTGATGTTGATCAAAGTTCATATAGGTCAATGATAGGCAACCTGCTGTACATCATAGCATCTCGCCCATACATAATGCATGTTGTTGGAATGGTAGGAAGATATCAGTCTGCACCTAAATAGAGTCATTTGCAATCTGTCAAAAGGATATTCAGGTATTTGAAAGAAATAATGACTTATGGTCTGTGGTATCCCAGAAATCAGATTTTTCAGTTAACTGCTTATTTAGATGTAGATTGGGCAAACTGTGTCAATGAGAGAAAAAACATCAATGGAGGAGCATTCTTCCTAGGTGACTCATTAGTAGCATGGCTTAGTAAAAATCAAGGTTCCATTTCTTTATCAACTACAGAGGCAGACTACATTGCTGTTGCTACATGTTTCACTCAGGTATTATGGATGATTCAAACACTTGCAGACTTGGAGGTAAAATACGCAGCACCGATCCCAATTCATTGTGATAACACTAGTGCCATCATTGTGTCTAAGAATCATGTATTCCACTCCAAGACCAAGCATATTCCCATAAAATACCATTTTATGAGAGAGAAGGTCACCAATCAGGTTGTTCAGGTCCATTACATTCCAACCACAGAACAAATTGCAGACATCTTTACTAAACCCCTAGCCAAGACACCATTTGAATATGTTCGACAAAAGTTGGGTGTCATCCCGTCTCACACCTAAGAGAGTCCATCCTATTAGGGGGAGCTTTGTATTGATTGAATATCTGATACCTCTTAAAAATACTACAAAAACTCAGGGGGAGCATGTTTTCTTTGACATTGATGTCAAAGGGGGAGAAAAGGAGTGGCCCGGACCGAATGCTACAGCTGGAGGTCCAAACAGATTAGCGCAGTCATTTAGGGTTTCCATCAATGTCAAAGGGGGATATTGTTGGCATGTTTTCAGGAAGATGTGCTTGTCATTGATGGCAAGATCAGAGTATGCAGTGATGGCAAAACAGGGACAATGTAAGCTCAGAAGAGATAGTGCAGAGGTGCACGAAGATCGCAAGAGTGTTCTTGTTTATTTGATGGAAAATAGGCAGGCAAGGAAGATCAGTAGCATAGGGATAATTGCATGGAAAGATCAGAAGCGTAAACTCCATTTCGGAGTTTCGGATACCGGGAGATTGAGAAGTCAAGAGTTGAGACTCTTCAACATAGGAGTCCCGGAGTTGCGAAATCCAGAATCCTGAAATCCCGAAAGAGGCACATCAACAAGAGTTTTGCAGACGGGAAATAACTCCATTTCGAAGTCCTGGATACCGGGAGTTGAAGTGTCGAAACACTTCACCACAGGAGTGCCGAAATGTTGAAACAACGAAATGCGAAACGCCAAAATCCCAAAATAGGCACATAAACAAAGAGTTTCGAAGACCAGGAAATAACTCCATTTAGGAGTTTCGGATACCGGGAGTTGGAAGAGTCAAGAATCTTCATCATCAGGAGTCCCGGAATTGCGAAATGCGAAACGTCAAAATCATGGAAGAAGGAGGACAATTTCGGATACCGGGAGTTGGAAGAGTCAAGACTCTTCATCATCAGGAGTCCTGGAATTGCGAAATGTGAAACGTCAAAATCTCGAAAGCAGGAGGACAATTTTGGATATCAGGAGATGGAGGAATCAAAACCTGAGACTCTTCATCATAGGAGTCCCGAAGTGCCGAAACGGGAAATTGCGAAATGCAGTTTTTGAATAAGGTTGTGGTCACAGTCGGTGGTCACATCGTCGAAGAGCTGTAGAGAAGAGTTTGAAGAGTTAAGATCCTTTTTCAGATTGTCGGGGATTTCCACTTGGAGAGTCGAGATGCCTCGCAACAGAAAATCGCGACATGGAAAATCGCGAAATGCTGAAATACGAAATGTCAAAATGATCGAAGTTGGTCTAGCTAAGCTCCTTTTTGAGAGTTTCGTAGATTGTGACTTGGAGAGTTGAGATGCCTCACAACAGGATTGTCGAAATGCAAGACACATTTTGGCTTAGCCTGTGGTCACAACCATTGGTCACATCGGCGGAAGATGGAGGAAGGAGCTAGTGCAACCAAGCTCATTTACGGAGTTTCGGGGATCAGTACGTGAAGTGTAAAGAAACCTTAAACACAAAAATCCTAAAATGCCGAAATGCGAAATGAAAAATTAAATGCAAGACCCTACGAACTCCATCCAACAGTGTAGGTGAACTTGAATATGATCAGAGCGCTACTGTTGCACTTCACAGTGTAACTGCTAGAAACGACTGATGGTTTCTGCCAGAGGACTTGAAGAGGCCTTAGTATGATCGCTAGAGGAGATGAAGAGGCTCGAGGCATCTTCCAGTGATTTAAGACTATTCTTAGAGGCGATTGGTAGAGGGAAGTGCGAGTAAACACCCTGATGTGGAGAAAAATGGTAGGGTGATATCATGCATGAACTTGGCGCATATTGCATGCACAAGGAGCACATAGACTATAAGAATGCAGAAAAAGAAGAGATCTGTGTGGTTGTTGTTGTGTGTGATTGAGGTGTGAATAAGGAGGCAGAGCACAGCAGCAGAAATGCACAAGAGGGGAATGGTGCATTGAAGGGACATGGTGCAGAGAGCATAAAAGGAAAAAGAACAGAAAGCGCAAGGAGTGTGCAAAAGACACTGATGCAGATAGAGCAACGCAGTGTAGCAGAAAAGTGATGAGACCGGTAAGCCATTGAAGAACTTTATATCGCTATAATAAGTCTTAATAGAAAATATTTATATTTTAGGGTGGAAGGGAGGTGCAAGGGAGGACTGTTGTCCTCAGAGGTTAAAGTGGGTGCTTGAACACAGGGAGTTGTAGCTTCCATCTGGTTGCAGCCAGAGAAACCAGGGTGGCAGGGTGGTGCAAGGGAGAACTGTTGTTATCTGTTATACAGGTTGGTGCCTGTGTGACTGGAAGTTGGTGCTTCCATCCAGTTGGTGATGGAACACTTAGGGAGTTGGTATTTCCTTCTAGTGGGTGCTAGAGAAACCAGGGAGTTGGTGCTTCCTTTTAGTAGGTGCTAGAGAAAACAGAGAGTTGGTGCTCTCAGCAAGTTGCTGCTTGGAAAACAGAGGTTGTAGCCTCATTATGAGTTGGTGCTCATATGTATGATAATGTAAAGAATGTAAAGATTACTTATCATATAAAGAAGAAGAGGGTTTTACCCTGTATGGGTTTCCTCAGGAAATATCTGTCTCTGTGTATCTCATTTGTGTGATTGATGCTGAATGTTCTATTACTTACTTCCCTGCATTATTGTGACTATCATTAAATGTTTTGTAAAGAGTTTAAAATAAGCATAATTGTTTAAGCACAGTAACAATTGATTCACCCCCCCCCTCTCAGTTGTGCAACACTAAACTCCTTTATTCACATGATGTAGACCTCCACCTTTGGCGGATTGTGTAGAAGACTTGAAGACATCTGTATGTAGCCGCAACTTTCCTGAGTTGTTGCCACCTTTTCATTGGAACAATAGATGTGTGACTTGAGATCAGATTGTACTCCATTGTATACAGATATATTCTGATTGATTTTGAGACCGGTTCTACTGGGCCTTCTTCGTGACTATAACAACCTTTGGCATGTAATCACATTTGTATTCGCCTATTCATGGCCATGGATAGTTGTTTGGTATAATTTCACATGGATTTGCAGTGTAATTCAAATTGGTAGACATGTATGCAAAGTCAGTACAGATTGTAATAAGCAACTAGTTCTTCTAGTTGGGTCCCCATTACTCCACTTCTAGGTTTTTTATAATGTATTTTGGCCATCCCAAATGCTCCTATGACCTCACACATTAGGGGGCATATGTTATAGCAATATTTTCCTCACCCCATCCACTCTTGCACAAACGACCTTTTTCCATTTCCCTATGCAGACTTGAAGTCCCCTTTTGCAAATCCCAGAGATAAAAATACAATTTTCCACACATACGCACCTTTCCTACTATACAACATGCATATACGTAGGTTGCACCACTATAACCCACGTACATCGAGAAATGTGCCCAAAATTGCAAAATGGTGTTAGGTTTCCATGTCACGTCATGAGATCAATGATCCTTGGCCTTCCATATACTGGAAACGTTTCGAATTGGCCCTTTAGTTCCACTTGAAGGCTATAAATGGGCCAAATCCAATCTGTGGAAAAGAAGAGAAAGAATTCAACTTTGATAGAAAAGTTACTCTGGAGGAATTATTCACTTCACATTGAGTCTGCATCCCTTTGTTCTTTAAGTCTGAACACATTGTTTAGCCCCCAAGCTCTTCCCTTACTAATTGAGAACTCCATTGTCTCTCTTACATGAGATTGCCTTTGGTGGAGGATTGAAGTAGTGGAGGCCCAACTGGAAGGAACTTAGTTTCTCAGTTTTGAACCGTGTCGACACTGAAGTTTGTAACTTATTCACTTCTGCTGATTATATCTTAATAGATATACTCTTTTCTTGTCCAATTGAAATCTTGCAAATATTTTAATTATTATTCCATGGGCTTATTTGTTATTAATGTTGATGGATTATGCTATTGAATATGATAACATCATATATTATCACCATATGATTGCATTGCTTGGTTGTTGATGACTAGTTGTAGGTATATTGCTTTGGGTCAAGTGCTCAATGGTGGACTTCATCGAACGTCTAGACTAGGTAGGCCTTTTATCTTATCTTGCTAGCATATTTGTTTATATAGCATACTTGAAAGTAGAGTTGATTTCTACAATCATTTCTATCTATTGTGGTTTACTCCTAGCCATAGAGAGATTTTCCTCGTAACAAATGAGAATGAAAAGTGCTAGGAGAAGAATCCTTTCAGATATTGCCCATTGATAGGTAGCATTAACCTTTTTCCTTTCATGTCTTGGAGCATATATGAGTTGAATCCAAATATATTTTCGATGACATAGGGTCCGATATAGAGTGCTTTGAACTTCATGTGCATGGACGACTTTTCCTTGGCTTTGTTCCAAAGAAGTACCAGTTCTCCCTTCTGAAATTTCTTCATGGTTTTCCTTTGATCAAAATATTTTTTTACGATCCACAGCCTCTGAGAAGTTCGGTTTATTAATTGATTGATCCATTCTAAGTAGGTGAAGTGTCTTCTGTATCTTCAATATTAACCATGGAGATCAATGCATTAAGCTCGAGGTTAATTGGCATTTTTTCCTCTTTCCCATAGACCACTATATACAGAGTCATCCCGATACCATATTTTGGGGTTGTCCTACTTTCCCATAATGCTTCTGTCAGCTTCATGTGCCAATTTCTCTGGTTTCCATCAATGATTTTCTTAAATATCTTCACAAGTGTTTTGTTCGTGGACTCGACAAAGCCATTTCCTTGTGGATAATAATTTGAAGACTGACCCATAATGATCCCATATTGTCCACAAAACTCCATGAATTTTGACCCAATGAAGATCAAACCATTTTCTGTGATAAATTTATCAGGGACACCAAACCTCGAAAAAATGTTGTCTTTGTGGAATCCAATCAATTCTTTAGCGCCGACCTTATTTAGCGCCATTGCTTCTATCCATTTTGTGAAATAATCAGTAGTTTTTAGAATGTACATGTGACCTTTGATATATTTTAGATTAATGGGCCCAATGATATCAAGTCCCCATTGGGAAAATGGTTGTTCCACCACAATCAACTATAGAGGCATCGTGACTTTCTTCATTTTTCTTGAGAAATATTGGCATGCCAAACATCTCCTTATTGAGGCGTATGAGTCCCTGAATATTGACAGCCAATAGAATCTCATTCTGATTATTTTGTGAGCAGTTGTAGTGGGTGCAAAGTGTCTACCGCACATTACCTCATGGAATTATTTGATCAGTGTTGGATATTGATTCTCATCGATGTATATCAGCAGTATACCATCGAAATTTATTCTGAAAATTATGTCAACAATCAATACATATTGGTTTTCCTTCATCTTGAGTTTCCTTCGCTCCTTGGAACTCATTGTAACAGGGAATTTTCTAAATCTTAAATAGAATATGATATCTCTGTACCATTCTAAATCAGCTAGTGGTTCCTCGAATGAGATTGAAATCAAACCATCGATTGAGTCCCCATTCGCCATAAGCTTGCATAATCCTTGTCCTTTTATTGCCTTCAACGATTTGATCTCAATATCATACTCTTGAATTTTTGCTAACCAGTTGGCCCATTTTCCTTCCCTCAACTGTTGATTTAGGAGCATCTTAACAGGGGACAAGGGGATGTAGGAAAAAACATGAGAGTTTATTATATAAGTCCGAAAGTGTGCCACAAATTTTATGAGAGCCAAAGCTCATTTCTCGAGTTCTGAATACCTCAACTCATAGTCATGTAGAGTTTTACTCATAAAACTTATTGGTATCTCTTCTTTGTTGCTATTTTTCTGATTGAGGACGAACGACACAACTACCTCTGTAGAAAATGAATATATAATAAAATCCTTTTGAAAATATGGAATAATGAGGACATGAGCAGTGGTGATGGCCCCCTTGATATTGTTGAATTCTTCCTAATTATCTGTTGTCCACTCGAACCTCTGTTATTTTTTTAGCAACAAATTGATGGGTTTTATGATGCTTGCGTAATCAGGAACAAATCTTCAAACAAACTTAATTTTCTAGAAGAATGAATGGACTCCCTTCTTGGATGTCAGATGGTTGAGTTCATTGATCAATTTAACTCTTTCCAGGTCAATGTAAATTCCTTCCTTGCATACAATGTGTCCCAACAACTTTCCTTGAGTTACAACAAACAATCATTTCTTTGGGTTGACAGAGACGTTGTATGATCTACATCTTTCAAATACTTTTCTTAGATGATGGATGTGATCCTCCATTTTTCTTGAATGCACTATCAAGTCATCTTGGTAGTCATCCATGAACTTTCCTATCAGTCTGATGAACACATGATCCATGGCTCTTAGGAACGTAGCTCTGACATTCTTCAAACTGAAGGGAATTCTAGTGTATGCATATGTCTCCCATGGTTTGATAAATGTTGTTTTTTCTCTATCTTCCTTAGCCACTAAAACTTGATTATATCCAGAGAAACCGTCCAACATATACATGCATGCAGATCCTGTGACTTGATGCAACAGAAACTCCATGTTTGGCAACGTAAAATTATCTTTTATGCTCGCTTTGTTAAGATCTCTAAAGTTGACGTACATTCGGATTTCCCCATTATTCTTCCTGACAATCATTTCATTTGAAAGCCAGTCTAAATGTCTGATGGGATAGATTATCCCTGCTTTCTTCAACTTTTCCAACTCAATTTTTACTAGAGGCTTCAGCTTGGGATTCGTCATTCTTATTTTTTATTTCACCAGTTTGGTTGCTTCCCTCAAAGGAATGATATGTTGGAATATTGTTTTGTCATAAGTATTTAATTCGTCATAGATCCAATCAAACACATCAATATATTCCTTGAATAAGACGACATATTGATCAACTTCTTCGGGGGTGCAATCGACTCCCAAATTGACACATTTCGGGGACTGGTCCATTCCAATATTGACTTTTCTTGTCTCTTGTGCCTTTCGAATTGAAACTTCTTCAAAAAAATTATTGGCATGATCATCTTTTTTGAACAAATATTTATCTTGTATGCAGTCTTTGGGGACAACAATCACTTTATCATCTTCTTCTTCATCACCATTTAACAAAAAATTCTCCAATTTTTCATCATTGTCAAACACTTGCAAGTACTCAATATTATCGGGCACAGATGGCCTAAAGGCCCTTTCCATATGGAAAGATGTTTTTCTCAGGATATCATCTGGATTTGATAATGAATCTGTCAAAGCTAGTGAATCGGCCTTATGGTTCTTATCCCTTAAAATCAAAGTAATATTGAAAAAGCTGAAAGATTCCATTAGTTCATTAAGCCTTTTGAAATACAGTTTAAGTCTTTACTTTTTGATTTTTTATTTTTGGCTAACTTGGTTGATAACCAAATATGAATCTCCAGTCACAGTGAGATGTTCTATTTTCATTCCTTGTGCGAGGATCATCCAATGGATTAAAGATTCGTATTCTACCTCATTATTCATGCATGGAAACTCTAGTCTTACAGCGTGAGGATGCGTCATTTTATTTGGGTTTATGAGAACAATCCCAACTTGTTCCCTAATTTAGAGCATGCTCCTTTGAATGAAATTCTCCAGTAGCCTTCAAATACACACTATGGGACCTCCAAGTCTTGAACTCATTCTAGGTTTTCGTTCTGCTCCATGTCCAAGATAACATAGTTTTCGATATTGGCGTGTACGTAGTATTCCATTAATTCATTATCCTTCTTCTTGAAAGAGAAAGGTTTTCTGGGCTCTCGGGGTACTTTAATCATTTCTCCCTCCTTTCCTAGTAGCATCATATAGCTACCGTCGTTCATTATATATCCACCGATCATGGAGCTCCAATATCTTCCCATCACAACCTCATATGTTGGAGGCAGGTCTACCACAATAATATTAAAAATTGTGATGATATGGGGAGCATCTATAATCCATGCATAAAAATCCTTGATTTCTTCGTATGTCGAAACTTTTCTCGAATTGATGGCATATATGCTCTCGCTAGTTTTGTAATATTTAGTGCAGTTCATGCCCAATGCTTCCATGACCGTGAGTGGAATTATATTATTTTTTAAACCAGTATCAACTAAACAATTATGTAATGCAACATCATGGTTTTCAATTGATATGTAGAAGGGTGGAATTTTACCTCTTAGTTTAGCAGTCGACGGGCCTTGGTTCTGTTTTGGAGTGGTAACAACAACTTTCGTTCTTTTCGATGGATCATCCATCAACTTCAAGATATTTTGCCTCTACTGAGGAATCTTCACCACTTCCATAAAAGGCAAGGTTATCCTCAACTTACTTAAGTATTCCACGACTTTGTACGTCATTTGAGTTGACCTTGTCGCTATGGGTTTCCTTGTGGTTCCAATTGCCACCTTCTCATTTGACACTTTTTGATTGGATTTCTACTTTTCTTTTTCTTTGTCGGAGTCGCCTTTATTCTTTGGTCTATTTACAAATTCTCTTGTTTGGGTGAGATTTTATTGCGAGTTAGGATCATTATCTCCCTCTCCATATATGTACATGGATGCCTAACATCCATCCATATACATTGTCTCAGAGCATTCATCAGGTAGGTAATAACCATCCTGCTTGGTTAATTGCTCGTCATAGACTTCATCCAAAACAACTGCATTTGGAGTGGGTTGTCTGGGAACCCTCGGTCTTAGTGAGTCTCCAATATTCTCTAATCTGACTCTATTTTTTGAGGGAGGGTTCCTCCTTTGTTCGAGAATTGACATTCTTGTGTTTGGCATGTAATTATCTCCCCTTCTCAGCCTGATTATTTCATTCTGCATCTATTTGATTGTTCTCTTCATCTGCGCAATCTAAATTCTTTGTTTTGTTTCCTGTGCTGCTGCAGGGTCAAATTTTACGTCAGGTATGGTTCCCTTAAAAAATCCTCCTCCTACCATTTGATTTTGAGCTGCTTGAGGTTTAAACTCTTCATTTCTTCTTGAGATGGAAGCTCCTTGATTATATGTATTCAATCCTCCCATATGTCTTTGTACTCTTCCCATTATAATGTCAGGGTCGATGCCTGTTTCAATCATAATTTCTTCCATCTCAGTAGCCTTATTCATTTATTCCTCAAGGGTATCCATCTAGGATGATGTCCTGATGGCATATTTCACATTCAAGGGAATTGCATTCTTATAGAAATCAAGAATGATTGGGGAATTTGATCTTTTGTCTTCTAGGATTCTTCTCAAAGTCTTATAGAACCTGAGATTAAAATATCGTATCCTTTCATTCTTCCTTAACCCAATTTGGGTGAATTCTGTGAGGAGGGTATGGTATGCAATTGGAGGCAAACATATTTAGGAACATAATTTCGACATCATTAAATGAGTGAATGGATCTACTGGGCAATGTTGTATACCATTCATAATCTCTTTCTGATAAACTTTGCAAAAATAACCTCACCATCATGTCATCATGTTCAACTCGGTGGAAGTCACAAATGTCAAGAAATAAATGCAAATGCCTCTTTTCATCGATTGTCCCATCTCCAAAAAATTCCTTCAAGGTGCCCTTAGGGAGAACTGAGAGTTCGTGTTGTTCACCCATGAGATTAACATGGGACTCTCTCACCCTCCTTATATTTCCAAACCTTGGGATTCCTTGGTTTCTTGCAACATCTCTTTCACCTCCTTGTCTCTCCTCACGATGTTCAATTTGGGGTTGTTCATCTCTTTTCACCATTTTTGAGGAGATTTCAGAATCAAAATTTTCACTTCTAGGAACAAAGAGTTGTTTACTTTTACTTTGGGTGATGGGTCCCTTGTACTTGACCAACTTCAATCTTGACCTTTTTCTTGTGTTTCTCTATCCAATCTTTGATTTCTTCGATCTTTTCATTCTTCTCTCCTTTTTCTTCGGAGAATTTATTTTTCTTCTTCTTGGACTAAGATCTGACAAGACCCTTCTAACTCTTCTCGAGTCTAGGCTGTTGTTATTACTAGATTATACAATTGGTGCAAAATTCTTTTTTGATTATTCATTCCAATTTCTAAATGGGGTTGGTTACCCCGGGGTAAAGTCATATATTTCTTTCCAAATTCTAGGCCAGGTTCCAAATTTTCAGTTCATGTCCTCAGTATGGTCGCCAAAAATGTTGACGCTTGAATCCGTCAGGACCAAAACGAAAACCTCACGAGGATGCAAATCCTCTTGCATTTTTATAGAGGTGGTACTCCTATGTCCAAGATTATAAAATGTGGGACTTTTAAAGAAGTCCTTCAAAGGAAAGTAAAAAATAAAATGAAAAATATTTTTATTTTATTTTAAAAGAGAGTTCTTGAGAATGGACCAGGAAACACACACACACACACACATTCATACATTTAAAAGAAAATAAACATAATTCCTCACATCCATCATAGTAGGGATAAAGATTTATGATCACATGAAAACTAAAAGAAAATGATCTACATGCATAAGAGAACTTTGACAGATTAATACATGGGCAACTCAAATGGAGATAACAATAGATCAACCTCAAATACTTTATATTAAAAAAAACTGGGTTACAAAGTACAGTCGAGATTGTTCCCAAAATAGCTCTCTTGGAATTTCTAAAAAATATATAGTTCAATACATATTATCTGAAATTATAATGCATTTGTCATAATGAATGGGATTGGGGCTCCCACGGACAATAAATAAAATACATATAAGAATGAAGTTCGTAGAAAGAAGAAAGTGGGTGGTGGAAGGAAGCAAGACCTGGTAAGAAGAAAAAGGAAAATATCAGTCTTCGATTAAACCTTTCTATTTAAAGAGGTGGAGTAACTAGATGACGAGCTTTATAAAGACAAAAATATGTGATCAGTATGAACTTACTATGATGGTATCTCATGGTTTCTCACTTGCTCACGAATGTCCTTTTATGTCTCTCCTTGGCGGTTACATGAACCATCTCAACCATCCTTTTCCCTTCATTGGTGAGCTTGTCGAAAACCTTTTTGAACCACTCCTCAATGTAGCTCCTCATTGGCGCCATGTTGATTTCATGCCGGATTTTTATGTTGAAGAGTTCACCTTCCAAGTCCCTTAGATCAGTAGAAATGTTCCGCAATTCTTCTTCAATATCTTGGTTTTTAATCGAATAATCAACTAGCTAGTTTTCCATGTCATCTTCACCATATTCAAGAATGCCATAGAATTTTTCAAATGACAACCCTTTAAATATCTCAACTTGTTTGTCAAATGATTGCTTGGTTAAGAACAATGAGTTGAGTATCAATTTCGGGTCTTGGACCTCATTGGTGCTTCCAGTTAGATCTATCTCAGTTAGCTTCTTGAATAATTCTTCTCTTCTAGTTATGGCCTGGCTGCATGCTTGAGCAATACCATTCAGGTTTTTTACCTTTTCCTTCCAGCATGCATTCAATTTTTTGAATCGGTTCGAAGAAGGGAGATACTCCTCTCTTATTCTCAATTATGTCATATTAGTAACATTAACACCAAATGGTACAACCGCATCGAGGTAGAAACCTTCCTCATTTTTCAAATTTTCTTGCAGATATTCTTGAAAAGCATGTGCCCTCGTTCCAAAAGAGACCATGCTCTTTGACATCTCCCAATCCTCTCTTATTAATTCCATTCTTTTCTTGATATTCTTTTCCACATAGCCTTGGGATGATGTGAGAAGGCTTGTCAATCCTTTTAACTTTTAAGTGTGGTAGGCCCGATCATTGCTAAAGGACTAGCAAGCATTGGAAGGGGCATTAAAGCTTCCTCCAATTCTTTGATTCACTCCTTTAACCTGACATTCTCCGCTTCAAGGCCTCCAATAGATTGGTCCAGAGAATATCCAGTTTCTCGATGTATCTGGGAAATTTGGGAAGGCTGCATGTTCCATAGGTAAATCTCTAAATGATATTTCCCCTTCTTATTCTTTACATCTCTTTTCTCAATAATCAAATTTTTGGATTCACTGTAAAAAACAACGCTCTGAAATGAAAAGGGCTCTTCTTTGTTGAAGGTCTTGGTCCCAATTATTTCCATCTGAGGATTCTAGTGAGCAATTTTCTCCAACTGGTCATCGTTGGGGAACCCTTTATCAATGTTAATTTCGAGTTCCATATCCTCGAGGGAGAGGTCATCGACATCGCCTTCTCCTCGATGTCCCTCCTCTTCTTGCACAATGATTTTTATTTTTTTCCTCAATGGAGGTTTATGAGAAATTTCAATTTTTTTGGAAGGAGGGTTCTTATCTCCTCCTCCGCCTAAAGAACTATGGGTGACTTTCATACTTGGGTAGGCCTTTGGAGCACTTCTCCGAGATGTTGTATTCTTTGACATTACAGTCAGAGATTGGGCACTTTTCTCACCCAGACCTTTTCCTCTCTACTTGTACGACTCATTGGTGATGAGTATTGTCTCTAGGTCACCAGTGTCATGAGTGGGAGTGCCTGAGGCATTGTCTCTATCTTCACTCAAAATAATGTTAATGAAAGAATTTCTAAAACCAACAACTCATAAATGTTGTACAAAAATACCACTAGGGAACCCTTTTACCTTTTCAACATATTTTAAATTGAGGTTGTGGAAGTGGCCTGCGAATTCATCAATATTGTTCATATTTATGAATATGAATTTCACGACTTTCCAAGGCAGAGGTATGAATTGATTTTTTCTCTTTTCATGGAAAAAATGAAACTAGTAGGTGTATTTCCTTGCTATTTCAGCAACAAACATTTTTTCATATATGTGGCACAGAAGGAAAGAAGGATTTTCTTTGGATCCAAAAATATTTATAACGTTATAATTTTCCATTTGTTCTAGTGTCCCCTTCCTATCTAGGAACTTCCTCGCCTGGTCAAACATCCGGGGGGAGTTATTTCCAAACAAAAATTCTTTAAAAATTGAGAAAAAATAATTAAAGACTTCATAAAAATGTTGGGAGGCCTTGTGCCTCCACAATGTTTGATACCAAAAGGTTACTAGGTTGAATTCACAGTTTACCTTCTTGCACACAGATAATCTCGGGAACTGACATCAATGCGCTATCATGAAAGCCAAATAAGATGACATAAAGACTTTTTTCTCCTTCTTGTATTGCACCAATTGGGAAGATATTTCAATGGAAATCAGCTTACCCCAATCGAAGATGGCCTGTTCCTTGACCATAAAATAAAGAATGTAAAGAATCATCCAGGAGATGTTGGTCATGGTTTCTTGTCCTATTATCCTCGTAAAAATCCATGCAATTTCCCGGAAGGGATTTTTAAATGAGACAACTTGCAATCTTGTGATGTCCTCGGGGATGACCACTGGGTTCTCTATGAATTCCGGTAATAGGTCCAGTCCATTGTCATGCTTTTTTAAGAACTGCCTGTAATATTCACCTTTGAAGGTGAGCATTGTCTCGGGAAGCCTGAACTTCTTACGAAAAACCTGGGGCGACAGAGAGACAGGGGAATGGTCCCACAACTGGATGATCTGCTGGCTTCGAATGTGTCTCTTAGAGCACTAGGTGACCAACTCCTTACAATAAAAAACTTTAGGGACACACCCTGTGTTAGCACTAAAAAATGCACCATCAAAATTTTAAGTGCCTTCATAAATTTTGTGTTATATTTGCCAAATTCCTTTGGTCCTTTGCCTATGGTCATAGCCTCTGAATTCGTCATTGAGCCTTGACAATTTCCCAGTAATCGCTTTGGCCAAAGGTGGTGTGTGCTCAAGTGTCCTAAGTCAAACCTATCCTATCTACCAAATCTAATGCATATACGAAAGCTCCTAGCCGAAGTACACAGGAATGCTACCAAATCTCCTAAGTTGTGTAATGATGGCACTACCGAATTCACAGGGACATATTACAGTGGTGCTACCAAATTCGTTTTGATTGTGGCGCTACTAATTTTGTAGGACTAGTTTAGTGAGGGTGCTACCGATTCTGTAGAGATATATAGGCTTGGCGCTACCGAATTTCACACAGAGATATACAGGCTGGACGCTACCAATTCCACAGGCTTGTTTTGGATCTGCGCTACGAAATTTGTAGATTGTTTTTCAAGGGTGCTACAAAAACTCGCTACCCAGCACGCTACTAAATGACTCTACCAACTAGAACCCAGAATCAAGGGGTTTGATTTTATCACTCTTTTGGGTGGCTGATGATGTGGAGAAGATATAAGACCATAGGTGGAAGCATGATGACAACATACAACCTATGCAGGACACTTGGCATGGAAAGGGATGTACATCAATGAAGACAACGCCATTTAAATTTTGTTGGATTGGTTTCCAACATGTTTCCTTTTTTATAGAAATTTGTTGAATAGTTGTTAGCACATGTGTTCGATTGATAAGTGTTTTTGGAGAATCCGATGTGAGGAAGGGCTAGATCGCACCTCTAGATGTTGCCTTTCCCTTTTGTTATAAATAATTGTTCCAAATGATGAAGGAGGTTCGAATGGTTGAGGTTGAGCTGAGGCTCCCGAATTGTAATATCTTTGACTAAGTAGATTGGTTCTCTGGTTGTGTATGAGACTTGAGAATTTTTTATTAGTAGAAGTCAGTTTCTCTTTATATCATCTTGTTGCCTCTTATGTTGAAGTGTTCATGATTGGAGGATCCACATGAGTTTTTAATGGTTGTGTTATGATGAATGTTTGATTATAATACTGTTGTGATGTTCTTTAGTTTTATTTAAACTTTGAATTCAAGAGGATCTTGTGTTTGAGTTTTTCTTCCTTGGGCTGCTTGAAGACCTGATGTTAATAGAAAACATTTAAACCTACCTCAATAAGTATTCCTCCTATTCACCGACTGAATCTACTCAAGACCTCATTTGCTTGTGCATGCTAGCCTAGATTCCTGAGTTAAAACCTTTTTATTCCGAGTCTTTTCCATTTGACCTTTTAAAAACTCTTTTACATTCACACATATTTTTATGGGTACTGGGCTTATCCTCTTGCAGTCAGAGGATGATTCGCAGTGCTAACATAAATGGCACCATTGTCGGGGATGGATTTGTTAGGAACCAAATATCAGTATAGCATAGAAAATCCTCAGAAAAAGTACTCAACGCCTTGAAAAAGAGAGAATTTCAAATAATAAGCCTCTTCAAGGGGGCAACCTCCTTTTACCCCACTTAAATGTTCAAGTACAAGATGATTCAAAATGAAAATGTCTCC
>ML810754.1:0-25705 GCA_009831015.1 Picea engelmannii | reverse complement strand
CAAGATGATTCAAAATGAAAATGTCTCCTTAGTATATATAGGAGACTAGGAGGTATAATTACAACTAATGGCCTAAAGCCAACATAAATAAAATAACATTACTAATCTAATATGCCCCAATTAAGGGGTAATGAGCCAATATTGGGGCTTAACAGGATTTGAGCAGATTGAAGAGCTCCCTGGGAAGAATGACATAGATCCATCTCTTGATGGTAGACAAGAGAGGGATACAGAAAATTGAATGTAATTGTCTACCTGGTGACTCCACAATCAAAGACTCTATTGGGGAGGATCCTGTTGACATAAATATGACCAGGTATCAGTTTATTATCTTTCTTCATGAGTTGTTGTTGCTTTTTATCATCTCATTTTTACTTTTCCCTTCATGTATTAAAAGGATCATCTTGTGTTTTGTATATTCATATGATCATCAATCTTATTTCATATATCCATCCTTGGAAGAAGAAGACCTGCCTTATGCCTGTGTTGTAGATGTTGATTTGGTACCTTCACCTCAGCCTATTCACAAAGATGAACTCTGTATTGAAATCCCTCCTGAAATTGATCATCCTTGTAGCCTTGAGGAGGTTGAAACTGATTCATAGCCTTATCCTCACCTTCTGTTGTTATTGTTGAACCTTTCCAACAACTTGTTAAACCTTATATTCAACCTACTAGTTTTCAAACTAGAATCAGAGACAAGATGTTCAAACCTTTAAGGATGTCATATTACCTTCATCCTTATCCTCTTGATTTCCTTGAGTATCTTCCTCGGTTCTCTGGAGAAGATCATGTTACTGCTGAGAGGCATTTGGAAGCCTTTGAGAACTTTGTTGATCAGTTTGAGATAGTTCATGATGATGTTACTACACAGTTGTCATCCAGATATTTGTTTAGAGATGTTGCAATATAGTTTAAGAGATTCAGAGATGATTCCATTGGTTCTTGGATCGAATTTTCCCACGTTTTTATAAAGCATTTGGGTGAGAACAAGTCTTTTGACCAATACCTTGCTGATTTGTTTACTTTGAGTACAGGAGTGGAAGAATTTTTTCCTGTCTTCAATAGGAGGTTCTACAACGTTTATCATAGTATGCCCTTAGAGATTCGGCCTACAGAGGCTGTTTCCATCGTATTGTATGTTATGGCTCAGTATCTAGAACTTTCCCTTCTCCTGAGAGAAAGAAAGTCTTCATCCTTAAGAAGCTTATTTGAAGATTCTCAAGAAGTTGAGAAGAACATATGTGCTTCTAGGAGGATCCACGAGAAGATTTGCTTTGAAAAGATGCATGCATATGAGAAAAAGGACTGTCAGGATATTTTAAATTTGCAGCAAGAAGACAGTGAGTATGAATCATATATGGAACAACATCAAGGATGTAAGTATGATTCACATTTGGAATCAGATTCTTCAAGATTTGTAGATTTTTCTATGGACAAGGGTGCATGTTTAATTTATGATCAATTTTCAAAACATGTTGAACATATTATAATTGATGATTGCATAGGTAGCTATATGTTCTTGGTTGATCATAATTATCAGTATGATTCAAACTCTGTTGTACCACTATCTTATAATCATCATGTTGAAAACAAAGAGACTACAATTGTTGATGATCAAGATCTGATCTCAAGGGAACCAAAAGGTTGTTTGTTTTCAAGCAAAGAGGAATGCATGTATGAGCAGTTGTCTTTTCTTAATAAACAAGTTTCCAACCATGGTCTCAAGGATCCAATTGCATCTTATATGGAGTCATATGTTTCAGATTGTTTAAGAATTCTATTTTTCATTATTTCACAGGTATTCATGGGTAAACATGTTTCTCTGAAAGAATTTCAATCTCTATTTTCAGACCTCTATTATTCTCTATTGATTAGTGGTATGGATGGGATTCCTTCAGTCATGAAGTTGATTGAATGGTTATTGTGGAAATTTTCCTTTACTTGAGAAAGTTATCGATCTTGTTAGGGTAGGGTCGCATAGGTAATAAGCTTGCTTCCTGAGCATTTGATTTCCTTCAGTTTCTAGCAAGTCTTTCAGTTTCTTGAATAAGTGGCATTTTTTTATAGTATTTAGAGGTTGGTTGCATAGATGACTCCATATCCCAATAGATAAGGTGACTGGAACTGCTGAAGTTCTTGGAATCCTCACAGGGAGGCCTCCATCCCAGTTAGAGCCAATGTTAGCACTCAAAAACACACCATTAAAATTTTAAGCGACTTCATTAATTTTGTGATAGATTTGTAAAATTTCTTTGGTCCTTTGCCTACAATCATAGCCTCCCAATTCTTCATCAAGCCTTGAAAATTTCCCATTAATCGCTTTGGCCAAAGTTGGTGTGTGCTCAAGTGTCCTAAGTCAAACCTATCCTATCTACCAAATCTAATGCATATACAAAATCTCCTAGCTGAAGTACACATGAATGCTACCAAATCTCCTAAGTTGTGTAATGATGGCGCTACCGAATTCATAGGGATATATTACAGTGGTGCTACCAAATTCGTTTTGATGATGGGCACTACCAATTATGTAGGACCAATTTAGTGAGGGTGATACCGATTCCACAGAGATATATAGGCTCAATGCTACCGAATTGCACATAGAGATATACAAGCTCAACGCTACCAATTCTGCAACCCTATTTTGGATCTGTGCTATGAAATGCGTAGATTATTTTGCAAGGGAACTACAAAAACTCGCTACCCAACACGCTACTAAATGACGCTACCAACTGGCACTTGGAATCAAGGGGTTTGATTTTATCACTCTTTTGGGTGGCTAATGATGTGGAAAAGAGATAAGACCATAGGTGGCAACATGATGACAACATACAACGTCTGCAGGACACTTGGCATGGAAAGGGATGTGCATGAATGAATACGACATCATTTAAATTTTGTTGGATTGGTTTCCAACATGTTTCCTTTTTTATAGCAGTTTGTTGAATAGTAGTTAGCAAAGTTGTTCGATTGATAACTATTTTTTGAGAATCCGATGTGAGGAAGGGCCAGCTCGCACCTTTAGTTGTTTCCTTTCCTTTTTGTTATAAATACATGTTCCAAATGATGAAGGAGGTTCGAATGGTTGAGCTAAGGCTCCCGAATTGTAATATTTTTTACTAAGTAGACTGGTTCTCTGGTTATGTATGGGACTTGAGAATTTTTTATTAGTAGAAGTCAATTTCTCTTTATATCATCGTGTTGCCTCTTATGCTGAAGTGTTCATGATTGGAGGATCCACATGAGTTTGTTATGGTTGTGTTATGATGAATGTTTGATTATAATACTGATGTGATGTTCTTCAGTTTTCTTTAAACTTTGAATTCAAGAGGATCTTGTGTTTGAGTTTTTCTTCCTTGGGCTGCTTGAAGACCTGATGTTAATAACAAACATTTACACCTCCCTCAATAAGTCTTCCTCCTATTCACTTTTACTCCTATTCACTGACTGAAGCTAATCAACACCTCATTTTCTTGTGCATGCTAGCCCAGATTTCTAAGTTAAAACCTTTTTATTTTGAGTCTTTTCCATTTGACCTTTTAAAAAATCTTTTACATTCACACATATTTTGATGGGTACTGGGATTATCCTCTTGCAGTCAGAGGGTGATTCTCAGTGCTAACACCCTGCACATGCAATTCCAGATGCCCATATTATTTCTATTTGGGCAGAAGGAGATGAATAATAGGAATATGCCCTAGACCACTGAAAACTATCATCCTCACGCCCGAAAATATTCAGTGTATCTCCACAAAACTATTTTCGAGTTGCTACCATAAGTCGACAAGAACATTCCCTTGCTCCAAATGAACATTGGAGGGATATGATATAATCCTCCATAAATATCGTTTTAATGTGCTTTAATAGGAGATCTAATTGAACCTTTCGCTTATTAATGACCATCCTTTCAAGCCTATATGGTAAGTTATTAGCATTAAAATCATAGTAAATGTGCATTGGGAAGGGTGCGAGGGTGGAGGGGATGGACGGGGGCAATATGTGACTTGAGATTTTTGTGAACTCGGGAACCCACAGACCTGAGAGCCTGCGATGGTATGAGGCGCAAAATTGGCTAAGTGTGGGATGACGCGATGGTCAGATGGATTCATGTAGGCGAAATGACATTTAGGCAGTCCGGGGATCAAAATGTAGATTGTGGAACTCTTTTTTGCAATGTGTCTATCACATAATACGTGAACATGAAAACTCGATCCCGTCAACCTGGGAACCCGCAATCGTAGAATCGACTAAGTATAGAACAACAAGGTGGTCGTTCGGACTCGTGATGTGAAGTTGTAGATGGAGGTGAGAAATTGTGAGTCCGCCAACCCGAGAACCCGCGGTCTAAAATGTGACTAAGTGTTAGAACTATAAAGGCATAGTAAGAGGGAAGAAAGAAAATGGGAAAAATGGGTAAGTGTAGAAGGGGGAAAATAAATGGAGAAAAGAAATCGGAAGAATAGAAAAGAGGAGGGAATTTTTCGGAAGCGATTGCCAGTAAATGACCTCAACACCTATGCATTGTAACCATTAAACATGCACATAAATTTTAACCAACCAACCCTCTCAAAAGTTGGAAAATAATATTCCCAAGATTCAATAAGCTCGACACCAGGTTCAACTCTGGAAATCATTCCCATATTGACAGTTTACCACACTACAATTCAGAAAACCCTCATAAAAAAAAACTAATAGGCTCTCTCTTACAAGTAAATGAAAACAAAGCTTCAATACTTGAGTCAAAAACTTATTTCGAGGAAGAAACACCATAGGTAATAATTCACAAATATGGTGATGCAATGCAAAACTATACATGGAAGCGAATCAATGAACTTTGGGAAAGGAGGATTGTTCGTATGTAGTTTGAAAGGACCTTGATGTAATTTTCCATTAAATTGATTTTAATTTATGATCATCGGAACAGGCCTAACATACGACAATAAAATATTTAAACAATAGTTATGTATCGTGGGTATCATGATAAAACACAATTATGACAGGCTAAGTAGGATTTTGTATATTATGATCGATCATTGTTAGAACATTGGTTTTTAAAATCAACAATATATAAAAAACTGTAGCTTGTCAAATATTGTAGCTCGTTGGAATGTATGTAAATGAAAATAAATCATAAAAAATATGTGAATTGGAAACATTTAAAAGCCAAATTTTTTAATCAAAACATTTATGAAATGAGAAATATCCCAGAAAGAAAATGTCATTAATGATTAAATGAAATCTCAAAGAAGTTGGGAATATGGCCAAACTTGACAAAAATGAAAACAATGCTTAAGTAAAATAAATAAATTATTTTTTCAAAAAGGAAGGGTCCCAAATTTATTTATATTACAGAATTTGGGAGGTTGTTGTCTTCCACAACAATCCATAAGGCTTAAATTATATATCTACAATACTTGTCCATGCAACCTTAATTTGTTTCTAAATTCTAGTGCTTTTATACTAGAGTTATACTAGTGTTTAGCTAGCTTACCTCTTGCATAATTTGTTAGACTTTTAACATATTTTTTAGAAGCTCTAATAATAATTTTGTTGCTGATATATATCTTTGTTGACTGCTACAAATAGGTAAATCCAACTTAAATTGATTGCCCACTTAACATATAGCTTGTATACTTGGTTTATCTTGTGTCTCGAGCAAGTACTATCATCATCCGCAGGTTCTCAAACTTCTTGGCAACTATTGACTACTACTGAGACTCATTTTCAAGCCACTTTCAATTTAGGAACTTTACCTATAGGGGAATCCATTCATAAGTATCACTTTCCATCGCATTCCCCCCTAGGGTTACCTGGGATTCCCCCTTGAGGTGATCACTTCACCTCTAAAGTGACGAGAGTACCTATCTAAGGTGACAGTGGGTAGGTATTCTCCTAGTTTTCTCCATCTTGTGGTTTGGGTTAGGCTTTTCCCAACCTCCATTTCGTGGCATAGCATTTTAGTGTCATTGTCAGGAAGGATTTTGAATCCTCTTTCGTTCCCTAACGAAAATTTGGCAAGCTATCCAAAATCCTTTCTGTATATTTCTTGGCGACTCCACTTGAAGGACATCCCCCTTCCACCTTTGATGAGATCTTCTTGAAGCTCCTCTGGCGACTCCACTTGTGGAAAATTTCCCTTTCCCTTCCCTCCATTTTTTATAAACATTAGGAAGTGACATCCTGGATAATGGATCCATGGAATCACATGATTTACCGTGGGCCTTCCACAACGTATACCCTTCTCTCGATGTTCAAAATATTCTTGGATACCCTAACCTTTTCCCTGTAGGGTGGAGGGAAAATTGCCCTAAATTCGATGGTGACCCAACTCTAGTGGTCACCCATGTTGTGAACTATATGAGGTATGATTCAAGTATAAATGTAATGCATGAGGATGTACTAATGAAATTTTTTGTATCTTCTTTGGAATTGAGTCAAAGGAAGTGGCTTGCAGACTCCTGTGATCTGAAAAGTATCCAGTCTTATACAAATCTTGTTGAAGAATTTCTCAGGTATTGGGGGCAAGATGCTCAGTATTTGTAGACTACCCTCCAAGAGTTAAAATATTCCCTTTACAGAGAAGGTTTTCCAGTGGATAAGGAGACATTAACTGAAGAGTGTGAAGATGAAGAAGAGTATCACCCACCACCTATGAAGGAAGTGCTTGAAGAACATATCCATGAAGAAAGTTATCAAGAAAATCTCGATGATGAAGACCTTGATTAGACATTGGTGTCCCTTTTCTTGCTTGATCAAGGTGAAGTTACCCATCCTTCCCTTCCTCCTACATATGAAGATAAAAAAATAATTGGCTTCAATTATACAAATGATCTCATGAAGGACCCCTATGATGTGGTTGATCAACACATTGATTATTTCATACATATCGAGAGGCGTAGATGGGATGTGGTTTGTTTCACTTTTGATAAAGACCCCATTTACGAAGTTGAGGGTAGTCCTCAAACAAAAGGGGTTGATATGTCATCTTCATAGGATTGGTATTCATGCACATATGATTAATATGCTTGGCATGCTGGTAATGATACGATCACAAATTTGTTTCAGGATGATTTGTCACAGCATGCTCATGAATATTTCCAATCACCTTCATGTTCATATCTTGATGGATACTAGGTTGTGACCATCCTAGAGCGGTCAAAAGCTCACCCTACAAAGAGAAAGTGTTTTCATATTGAATATTTTTACAGTGATTCATGGATGAAGAGGCAATGCCTTTATTTCTCTAGACATGAGACAATCCCTTACCTGTTTTCTTCTTCTCTAAGGAATCATCAGGATTTCTTGGGATCTCTCATGTCTCCTCAGTCTTCAGGAAGCAACGATCATGCTAATGGGGGTGAATATGAGCCATCATCTACATATTTTAGACCTATTCAGAGTTGATGGATTGATCGATCTTTTGGCTATCCTTTCAGGTAGGATTTCTGGGATGATCAGAATTGTAACTACTCTTTTCAGCAATATTTACTCCCTACCACCCATATCCATTGCTTTCATTTCATTTCATAATTATATGTCTATTTATGCTCATGATTATTTCCTCAACTTAGCCTTGTTGTATTACATGATTAAGCATAGGGGGATATACCTTGATGAAATTATGAACATATGGTTTCACTAGTTATATGACTTCACCTTACATCACCTATCACACGATCTTAAGGGCCCCAGGTAAGTAGGTAGGTCATCTTTGTTTCTTTCGTTTTCATATTGATTGTTCATGGTAGCTTAGTTGTATTTCATGTTTCATTTTTCTCTACTTGCATATTACTTTCATGATATTGCATGTCTATTTTAGAATTTTTTTGAAAAAATGCAAAATTTTCTTTCTAGATTAGTTTCCATTTTTGGTTTTTGATTATATGGAAAAAGGATGAGTAAATCATCCTAATGTTAATTGTTTGTTGTTTCAGTGTGTGTAGGCATAGATATATTGAGAGATGTTGCAGTTCTCATGCACTATACGCGAGTACATGTCCCTAAGTAGGACCCAAATTTTATCCCCGATTTTAGGGATAACTAAGTTGATGACGTCTCGAGGCCCTCAGGTTGCAAACATGGAATGCCAAGACACAACTTGAAAAACAATGTTCACTTACATAGATAGAAGCCCACTTCACCACCACGGTGCCAAGTTCATCATGAGGGTATCCACCACACCATATTTCTTCCAAAAGACATCAAGTATTGCTCCATGAAGTACAAGCCATGTATTATGGTGAGTGTCATTCCAATATTTGAGGCATTTAAAAATGCTTTTGATTATGTAACATCTTCTTGGACATTATGCTCTTTGCCATGTTTCACCTTGGTGGTTGACATTGTGCCCTAGTAAGTGGTCACCCTTAGGGATTGGTTTGCCATTGAGAGGTCCCCTTGACGATTCATCGTGCCATTCCCGACCATACTTGTCACTTTCCACACTTTGTCCCCCCATATATTTATCTTTTGGATTTTCAAGTGAACTGACCCAAGAAAGGGTTGTCCCTCATTTCATGGGAAGAAGGGGATGAAGGCCTAGAGGGGATATGGATGGTAAAATATAAAATCCTAATTATGAACCTTCCATATGCTCTCTCAAAGAGGTCTTTAGAGCATTGAAACACTTCTCCTAAAAAATCAAAGACCTGCAAAATAAAACACATAACATAATTGTCCCACTTGATTGAGGGATTTACACAAAGTGTTTTACAAGATAGACTATACCCCCATGTAACTATGTGTACTTATCCATTCAAGTGACACATTGGTACTTCCCCCAAGCTAATTGATTCACCCTAGAGAGTACCCAGTTTTTGGACCTTAATTAATTAATGGAAATGAATGGACTTGGAAAAAGGATGCATTGAAAATGAAGGTGCAACACACCCTCTCCAAAGGCACCCATAAACAAGACACTATGATCCCTTGTATGTCATGAACCCCATGCCCAAGAGTATTTCCCCCATCCATATCATATTTTCCACATATCTTAGAAAGAGGTTCCACTCAGGAAACACTCCTTGACCTAGGGGACGATTCACCTAATAGGTCACCTTGTCAACCCTCCCATACCCAAAATTGGCAAGTTGCATAGGGTCTCTGAGCACTTGTTTATTTTGATGAGGTGGTTTTTGATGCACATGTTTAGGTGGCTCTTTTATTGACTTGATTTACTCATCATGACACATTGACTTGATATCCTTGGAGGGTGTATTCATTGTCTTTGCAAGACCCTATTTGGTGTACATATTTGGAAGAACAAGACTAGCTTGGGATTCCTTGGGGCTTTAAGCCCATTGGTTGGATACCGTGGCCTGCACTCTGGATGATGATGAGAGAATTTAGAGGCTTGAGATATGCCTTGGAGGACCTCACCCATTCCCCTACTAGCCCAACATTTTGTCTTTGGAGGCCAAAACATCACACTTCTAGGGCTTGACGTCATGCATGGGTTAGGGTTTGGTGGTGATGAGGACACATGGCATCACTTGATGAGGAAGAACACCTTGACTTCGTGGAGAGGGCCCTAGTGCCTTTAAATAAGGCCTTTGGAGACCCAATGTTTCATACCCAACCTCAATGAGTTGCCAAAGATGCGAAATCATTTCCCTAAAGGGGTGACACCATGCTTTTTCTAGGGTTTCTATTGTGCAAAATCAATTTTTAAATTCTAAAGGGGAAAAATAAGGGTTTTTGTCCCCTTACTTTGTGGTTTACCCTAATTTTTGTGGAAAAATTCTTATTATAGGTTTTTGTATAAATCGAGATCTTTTCTATCTCATTTTATCAAAACTCTCCCTCTTGTGAGAGGATACTTGGCTGAAATTTGCACCCCTCTTGGGAAAATTCTCTATCTCTCTATTTCTCTCTCTTTTGTGATATAGTGTCTATATTGTCTAATCAAGTGAAGTGGTGCACTACTATTGGATGCTCTTTCTCTTTTCTTTGGTGATGAAAATTTCTTGGTAACTAGGGTTTTGTCTTGGCATTTCTTGGAATTGGTAAGGAAAATCTACACTTTGTTAGGTTTATTTCTTGTTGCATGCTTTTTATTGGCTAGATCCTTGGAGGAGTATAGGGATTTAAAACCTCCACCAATTTTTATCATTATTGTTTGTTGAAAAGGGTATTGCAAAGGTTTCTAGGAGGAGTAAAAGGGTTTACACCCTCCTAGACTTTACCTTGTTAGAGATTATATATCAAGGGAGTAAAAGGGCCTACACCCCTTGCGATTTAGTACTCCTAACCAAATACAAGAAGAATCCACAACCCATTTGGCAAGGAACTAATCGTGTATTGCATTGGAGAAACAAATTGTTTGCATTGGTAAACGTGATTTTGGGAGAAATTGTATTTGTTCAAATTGGATTGTTTTCTACATGTTATAAGCGTTCTTGTGCCCTAAGGGTGTCCTCTTTTAGCCAATAAATTTTCTGTTGTAACTAAATTAAAGATAAATCCATTAGGGCTGCAGAAAATTATACTTTTTTTGATTCATAACTCACAAATCAACCGTTAGAAGTTGCTAACAATTTACCCCTATAATCTACTAGTCATAACACATCTTTTGGGTGGATTATTTGAAAGTTTTGGTGGCTGATTTTTCTAATGAAAAAACTTGTTTTCTACAAAAACAAGGCTGCAATTATATCTCTGCAATACTTGTCTATAACAGCCTTAATTTGTTGCTAAACTCTAGTGCTTTTATACTAGAGTTATACTAGTGTTTAGCTAGCTTACCTCTTGCATCATTTGTTAGACTTTTGGCATCTTTTTTAGCAGCTCCAATAATAATTTGTTTTCTTATATATATAGTTGTTGGCTGCTTCAAATAGGGAAATCCATATTAACTTGCTTGTCCACTTAACATATATATTGTATACTTGTTTTTTCTTATGTCTCGGGTAGGTACTATCATCATCTGTAGGTGCTCAAACTTCTTGGCAACCATTGACCACTACCGAGACTCATTTCCAATCCACTTTCCATTTAGAAACTTGAAATATAGGGGAATCCATTCATAAGTATCACTTTCCATCTCATTTCCCCCTAGGGTCACCCAAGATTCCCCCCTTGAGGTGATCACTTCACCCTAAAAGTGACGGGAGTACCTGTTGGTCCTAAAGTTTGCACCTGACTGCTAAAGGGAAAATCTAGGCCACCTCAAGTTTTGGAATGATTATTCTTTAATAATTTGATTTTCTTGGTCAACTCAAGGACAGGTTTTCAAAGATGGTAATATGGTTGCATAGGCCACACAGTATAAGAGTGGGTTCTCCTTTGCCAATGGTATGGATATTAATGAATAGTTGGGGATATGAAAAGACAAACACAAGAAAAAACAACAAGCAATGCAATGAATCACTTGCTATGTGAGAATAAAGACTTAAAATAATACCTTAAGACTTAGAGAAATATCTAAATGAAAATCATTCAACAGGTTGTCGAATAGTATATCTTTCGCTAAACAATAGTTGTATAACAAGTTGCAGAATCAACAAAAAGATGTACCAAAACAATGGCTGGAAGAATAAGGAAATGTTCATTGCACACATCACAAAATTTTCATTTCAGACAAGATTAAACACATACAAATTTGAGTAAGAGAACACAATTGTCATCAACATATATTCACTAGGTAGAGAACTTTATAGTCAAATTCAAAGGTACATCCCTTCTGTTGCTTTTATTCTTGTCCAAAAACTGAACCCTTAAAACATACAAAAACTGCATATTTATCAAAGTTGTAAAGGCTCTCGTCCATATGGGACCGAAGCTTCACTCTGTGCTCATAGTTGTAAACAAATTATTAACTTAAAAATGACACTGTTGGAGTGCAGTGATGCATCACTTCAAACTTGACTTAATTAAAAGGGATGTGATTCATATCAAACATAAATGACCACTTATTATGCATTAACTTGAAATGTGTCAACTTAAATAACTGAAAATTGTTGTTGATGGTAGACTAGACTTATGCATAAGTTGAATCGCAGTGAGCCTTTGACAAAAACTGATTCGGAGTGAAAGAGGTGAGTGATGTGTCGAGCATTGGCATGCCTGTGCATTGTTTGAGGCCACTGGAAATGACTGGATGTGTTGACAACTCCTTCTTGAGATATACCATGATATTCAATCTCGAAATTTTTCTAGGAGATTAACATTCAGGCGTCTTTTATTCTTGAAATGAATGTGAGCCATCGATTAGTTTTGTAAATATGCGATCTGAGGGACCCTGCTACCTTAGCGCTCCTGCTAAAGTTTTCTTAGTCTTCCATTTTTAGATTTCCTCTAACCCTTTTTAGTGATGGTGCCAATTCAGGAATTCGGGGGCTTCAGAAGTTTGGCCCTTCGGTGATTTCGGCCTATGCTGAGTTGAAAAACTCCCAGATTAGTATGGCCCCGTAGTGAGGTGGCATCTTGACATCACTTTGGAACTTCGGCGGTTCGACACTTCGGTGTTCAGGAGTTTCTGGACGTAGATCATGGAAATCTCCCGAAGCAGTATGGGCCCGAAGTGACGTGTTCCAGAAAGAGAGTGACATGTGTCACTCGAAATTGAGTGGATGATGTGCCCCAAGGTGCATGAAATGATTCCATATGTCAACGCCATATGGATTCCACGTGTAAGTGCCAGATGAATGCCACATATCTTGGCGGACGAGTGTTGTGTGCTTCGACACTTTGGGCTTCAAGAGTTTTGGATTGTGAAGCATGAAGATCTCTCGAAGTAGTACGTGACTGGAGTGACATGGAATCCTAACGTCATTTTGGGACTTCGACGATTTGACACTTCAACGTTCGTTGGTTTGATCGACAAGCTTGGATGCCCGAACACCGAAATTTTTGAAGTGAAGATTCTTCGTGCTTTGTTTCTTAAAATCCTTGTGACTTAGAAACCTTGAATGCATAGGATTCATTGATCTTAACTGACTGTCGAATCTTCACCATTGAAAGTTAACCTATTGTTTGCTTATATTTCAAGCCCGAAATGGACTGCTCTTGAGTTGTTGCGTTCTTCTTTTGGATGTTTCTTGTGCAAACAAAGTACTTGGTCGACCCGCTACATGTTCTATTAGTGGTAATTTGATGAAACGTATTTCAAAACAAATCAATGACATGCAATTACCCCTTAAGAAAACAAAAATATGGCACGGATAATCAATTAAAGAGAACAAATTAAAATGTGGAGAATAACTTAGCAAGAACAAAACAAAGAATCGGGCTTTAACAAGATGTTATAGGTGAATCGAAGGGGTAGGGACGCGATGCAGACCTAAGTTCCAACATTGGCTCCAACCAAGGATAACACTTCCCTCTGAGGTGATAAGAATAGTAGATCACGTGCCTTACTTCTCAATAACTTGATCCCACCTTCCTTTTCTTACCTATATTTTTTTTCTGCCAACCGTGTATCTCTGCCACTGTTTCTCAACCATGCATTTATGGAGTTCAATACAATAACTACACCCCAGTTCCTTTGTTTTGATATGGAGTCTTTATTCAATATGAAACTTAAAATTGCAGCTACACCCCAGTGCCTTTGTTGGGATATGGAGTCTTATTTCCGATATACTGTATAAACAAACTAAAAATGAAATGCTTGAATGATGAGCTTTATTCAACACACCCCTAATATACTCAACTGAAAAAAAAGTAATCCGTGTAATCAGATTTCCAATGAAGACATACAAGGAGTTGATTAACAAGATTCAATTCACCTCCATCTTTAAGTACGAATATAATAGTAGGAACTAAAAAATATAGCAACAACTTACAATCTGGAGGCCCATACTTAAAGTTTTGAAATTCTTCCTTCACAAAAAGAATGACAAAAAATTCTTTAATCCAATTTGTCTACATATAGACTGCTACAGGATCTGAAAAAACACGAGAACCATACCCCTTATGATAATGAGCATCAATATCTATTTCAATCTGATCCTCAAAACTATAAGTTTGTTGTATGATTTTTATTTTGTTGATGAATGTGCATGATTTCAGTTGTGTAATATCCACTTCATGGTAAAAATTTTAAAATCCTCCAGTCAAGACAATTGTTGGCAACAACATCCCATTTTGTTGGTAAACCAAGGCATTTCCTTCACTATTCTTTAAAACATATGCTTCAAAACTGTCATAGACTGGGTCACTGCTAAGTATTTCCATCTGTATCATTGCAGAACTCTGCTCCTCATCATTAAGAGATTTATTAGAGATGGGTTGGTCTTTAAATTTTTTTGAAACTTGAACTTCAAAATCCTCCATTTCATGAGATCCTTGGGAGATTGATTGCATAATAGTAGCCTAATCCATGTAAAATTTTGGAGCATCAATATCATCATAAAAAAAACTGTTAGAGATATCTGATATAATTTCAAATGTTTCTACAGAATCTTGATCAACCTTTTTGTCATCAGAAAAATCAATAAAAATTTCCTCATGAACAGAAAAACTAGAGAAGATTTCACAAGGGGATGAATTCTCTTCCACTTGTATAACATTAACATACTTCTCATTCATACTACTAGAAGAACCGACTATAGACTTCTGCATATATAAATCAAACTCCTCACAACAATTTTCAAAAATCAAATCAGCTGGAAAAAACCTTTTACAATGATCGCTAAATGCTGTATGGAACTCTTTCAAGGAAGATATGCCAGCAGGAGGCAAGGATCGGTACCATTCATGAGTGTCTCCCTCCAATGAATACATGAACATATTCATTAATACATCATCATGACATATATCCAACTGATGCATGAATTCATGGAATTAAAGCAAATGATCTGTAGGGTTATCATCTTTATCTTCTCTAAATCTCGGCAAGTAATCACCCCACTCATATATAGTAGAAATAGTATTTGGAAAACCAAGAACAAAGGATAAAACCTCCGAGCCAAGATGGCTTCCATCTAAAAATATGAATTCTTAACACTATGGAGTCGCCACTGGATCCTTTAACCATGGATTCACCATGTGAATGATCTGCAATCTAAATGTGTCTGGTCTTTGTTCACCATCAAAGATCAGATCTGATCGTTGTTGTTCTCCCAGGGAAAGATATTTAGTTACTCATTTCCCTGACAACGACACCAGAAGATGTTGGTCCTAAAGTCTGCACCTGACTGTTAAAGGGAAAAGCTAGGCCACCTCAAGTTTTGGAATGATTATTCTTTGATAATTTTATTTTTTTGGTCAGCTCAAGGATAGGTTTTCAAAGATGTTAATCTAGTAGGACAGGCCACACGGTATAAGAGTGGGATCTCCTTTACCAATGGTATGGATATTAATGAACAGTTGGGGATATGAAAAGACAAACACAAGAAACAACAACAAGCAATGCAATGAATCACTTGCCATGTGAGAATAAAGACTTAAAATAATATCTTAAGACTTAGACAAATATCTAATTGCAAATCATTCAATAGGTTGTCGAATAGTAGATCTTTCGCTAAACAATATTTGTATAACATGTTGTGGAATCAACAAAAAGATGTACTAAAACAATGGTTGAAAGAATAAGGAAATGTACATTGCACACATCACAAAATTTTCATTCCAGACAAGATTAAACACATACAAATTTGAGTAAGAGAACACAAATGTCATAAACATATATTCACTAGGTAGAGAACTTTATAGTCAACTGCGCAGGTCCATCCCTTCTGCTACTTCTATTCTTCTCCAAAAATTGAACCCTTAAAACATACAAAAACTGCATATTTATCAGAGTTGCAAAGGCTCTCGTCCATCTAGAACTGAGGCTTCACTCTATTCTCACAGTTGTAAACAAATTATTAACTTAAAAATGACACTGCTAGAGTGCAGTGATTCATCACTTCAAAATTAGCTTAATTAAAAGGGATGTGATTCATATCAAACACAAATGACCATTTATTATGCATTAACTTGAAATGTCTCAACTTAAATAACTAAAAACTATTGGTGATGGTAGACCAGACAAACGCATAAGACGAATCGCACTGAGCCTTTGACAGAAACTGATTCAAAGTGATAGAGGTGAGTTATGTGTCGAGAATTGGCATGACTGCACGTTGTTTAAGGCCACTGGAAATGACTGGATGTGTTGATAGCTCCTTCTTGAGCTATACCATGATTTTCAATCTCAGAACTGTTTTAGAAGATTAACATTCAGACGCCTTTTATTCCCAAAATGAATGTGAGCTGCCGATTATTTTTGCAAATCTGCGATCTGAGGGACCCTGCTACCTTAGCGCTCCTACTAAAGTTTTCTTAGCCTGCCAGTTTTATATTTACTCTAACCATTTTTAGCGATGGTTCCAATTAGTGACTTTGGGGGCTTCAGAAGTTCATCCCTTCGACGATTTCGGCCTATGTTGAGTTGAAAAACTCCCGGAGTAGTATGGGCCTGGAGTGACGTGGAATCCTGACGCCACTTCAGGACTTCGGTGGTTCAAAACTTTGGCATTCGAGAGTTTTTGGATGTAGAGCATGGAAATCTCCCGGAGTAGTACAGGCATGAAGCGAAGTGTCCCAGAAGGAGAGTGACATGTTTCACTCAAAATTGAGCAGATGACGTGCCGCAAGGTGCCTGAAATGAATCCCATATGTCAGCGCCAGATGGATGCCATGTGTCAGCGCCAGATGGTTTCCACATGTCTTGACGGATGAGTGACGTGTGCTTCAACACTTCGAGCTTTAGGAGTTTTGGATTGTGAAGCATGAATATCTCTTAAAGTAGTACGATCCCAGAGTGATGTGGCATCTTGATGTCACTTCAGGACTTTGGCAGTTCGACGCTTCGACGTCTGTTGGTTTGATCGACAAGATTGGATGCTTGCACATAAAAATTTCCAAAGTGAAGCTTCTTTGTGCTTTGTTCCTTAAAATCCTTGTGACTTAGAAACCCCGAATGCATAGGATTCGTTGATCTTAACGGACTATCAAATCTTCACTGTTGAAAGTTAACCTATTGTTTTCTTATATTTCAAGCCCGAAATAGATTGCTCTTGAATTGTTGTGTTCTTCTTTTGGATGTTTCTTGTGCAAAAAAAGGACCTGGTCGACATGCTACATGCTCTATTGGTGGTAACTTGATGACTTGTATTTCAAACCAAATCAATGACATGGAATTACCCCTCAAGAAAACAAAAATATGGCGCGAAGAATCAATTAAAGAGAAAAAATTAAAACATGGAGAATAACTTAGCAAGAACAAAACAAAGAATCAGGCTTTAAGAAGATGTGATAGGTGAATCGAAGGGGTAGGGATGCAATGCATACCTATGTTCCAACAATACCTATTTGAGGTGATTGTGGGTAGGTATTCTCCTAGTTATCACCATCTTGTGGTTTGGGTCGGGCTTTTCCCAACTTACATTTTGCGCGATAACATTTTGGCGTAGTTGACAGGGAGGATTTTGAATCCTTTTTTATGCCTTAATGAAACTTTGGAAAGCTATCCCAAATCCTTTCCCTAGATTTCTTGGTCACTCCACTTGAAGGATGTTCCCCTTCCACCTTTGATGAGCTCTTCTTGAAGCTCATAGGGTGACTCAACTTGTGTAAAAGGTATGTTTCCCTTCCCTCCATTTTTTATGAACATTAAGTTCATCTGACGACTCCATTGAAGAGACATCTCGGATAATGGAACGATGGAATCACGAGATTTACCATGGGCCTTCCAAAATTTATACCCTTCTCTCGATGTTCAAAATATCCTTGGATACCCTGACCTTTTCCCTGCAAGGTGGAGGTAAAATTGCCCAAAATGCGATGGTGATCCAACTCTAGCAGTACCCATGTTGTGAACTATATGATATATGATTCAAGCATAAATGTAATTCATGAGTATGTACTAATGAAATTTTTTGTATATTCTCTAGACTTGAGTCAAAGGAAGTGGCTTGCAGACTCGTGTGATCCAAAAATAATCTGGTCTTCTACAAATCTTGTTGAAGTATTTCTCAGGTATTGGGGGCCAACTACTCAGGATTTGTAGACTATCCTACAACAGTTCAAAGTTTCCCTTTACAAAGAAGGTTTTCCGGTGGATGATGAGACAAAAACTGAAGAGTGTGAAGTTGAAGAAGAGTATCACCCACCACCTGGAGAAGACGTGCGTGAAGAACATATCCATGAAGAAATTTTTCAAGAAGATCTCGATGATGAAGACCTTGATGAGACATCGGTGTCCATTTTCTCACTTGATCAAGGTGAAGTTATCCGTCCTTTCCTTCCTCCTGCACATGAAGATAAAAAAATAATTGGCTTCAATGATACTAATGATCTCGTGGAGGACCCCTCAGACGTTGTTGATTAACAAATTGATGATTTCATACATATTGGGAAGCGTATATGGGATGTGGTTTGTTTCAATTTTTATAAAGATACCATTTATGATGTTGAGGGTAGTCCTCAAACAAAAGGGGTTGAGTTGTCGTCTTCGGAGGATTGGTCTTCATGCACATATTATTCAGATGATTGGAATCTCGATAATGATATGATAATATATTTGTTCCAGGATGATTCATCGCAACATACTCACAAAGATTTCCAACCACCTTCATGTTGAGATATTGATGGATACTAGGTTGTGACCGACCTAGAGAAGTCAAAACATCACCCTACAAAGTGAAAGTATTTTCATCTTGAATATTTTTACAGTGATTTGCGGATGAAGAGGCAACATATTTATTTCTCTAGACATGAGATGGTCCCATATGTCTTTTATTCTTCTCTAAGGAATCATCGATATTTCTTGGGATCTCTCATGTCTCCTCAGTCTTCAGGAAGCAATGATCATGATAATGGGGATCGAGATGAGCCATCGTCTACATATGGTAGACCTCTTCAAATATGGATTGATTGAGCTTGTGGCTATCCTTTTGGGATGATAAGAATTTGCAGTTACTCTTTTCAGTAAGATTTTCTCCCTCCCACCCATCTCCATTGATTTTATTTCATTTCATGATTATATGTATATTTATTCTCATGATTATGTGCTCAAATTATCCTTTTTGTATTACATGATTAAGCACAAGGGGAGATACCTTGATTAAATGATGAACAAATGGTTGCATTGGTTATATGACTTCACCTGACATCACCTATCACTTGATCTTCAGGGCCCCAGGGCCCCAGGTAAGTAGGTAGGTCATATTTATTTCTTGCATTTGCATATTTATTTCTCATGGTAACTTAGTTGTATTTCATGTTTCATTTTTCTCTACTTTCATATTTCTTTCATCATATTGCATGTCTATTTTAGAAATTTTTGAAAAAATGCAAAATCTTCTTTCTAGATTAGTTTCCATTTTTAGTTTTTGATTATATGGATAAAGGATGAGTAAACCATCCTACTCTTAATAGTTTTTTGTTTCAGTGTGTGTAGGAACAGGTCTACCGAGAGATGTTGTGGTTCTCATGCAATCTACAGTGAGTACATGCCCCCAAGTAGGAGACATATGTTATCCCAAATTTTTGGGATAACTAAGGATATGATGTCTCAAGGCCCTTAGGTTGGAGACATGGAATACCGAGAGATAACCAACAGTGTCCACTTGCACAGATAGAATCCCACTTCACCACCACAGTTCCAGGTTAATCATGAGGGTATCCACCACACCGTCTTGCTTCTGGAGGACATCGAATCTTTCTCCATGAGGTACAAGCTAGGTATTATGGTGAGTGTCATTCCAATATTTGAGGCATTTGGGTTTGTTGCATTTAAAATTGATTTTGATTATGTAACGTCTGCTTGGAAATTATTCTCTTTGCTCTGTTTCACCTTGGTGGTTGACATTGTGCCCTAGTAAGTGGTCACCCTTAGGGATTGGTTTGTTACTTAGGGGTACCCTTGATGATTCATTGTTCCATTCCCGACCATACTTGTCACTTTCCACACTCCGTCCCCCCATCTCCTTATATTTTGGGTTTTTGTGTGTATTGACCCAAGAAGGGGTTTCCCCTCATTTCATGGGAAGAAGGGGTTGAAGGCCCGGAGGAGAGATGGTTGGAAAAATATAAAATCCTAATTATGAACCTTCCATATCCTCCCCCAAAGAGGTCTTGAAAGCAATGAAATGCTTCTCCTAAAAAATCAAAGTCTCGCAAAAGCTAACACATAACATAAATGTCCCACTTGATTGAGGGATGTACACAAAGTGTGTTACAAGCTATAATATACCCCCATGGAACTATGTGTACTTCTCCCTTCAAGTGACACTTTGGTACTTCCCCCGAGCTAATTGATTCACCCTAGGGAGTACCCAGTTTTTGGACCTTAATTAATTAATGGCAATGAATGGGCTTGGAAAAAGGATGCATTGAAAATGAAGGTGCAACACACCCTCTACAAAGGCACCCATAAACGAGACACTACGATCCCTTGTATGTCATTAACCCCATGCCCAAGATTATTTCCCCCATCCATATCATATTTTCCACATGTATTAGAAAGAGGTTCCACTCGGGAAACACTCCTTGACCTAGGGGACGATTCACCTAATAGGTCACCTTGTCAACCCTCCCATACCCAAACTTGGAAGGTTGCATAGGGTATTTGAGCACTTGTTTATTTTGATGAGGTGGTTTTTGATTCACATGTTTAGGTGGATATTTTATTGACTTGATTTACTCATCATGATGCATTTTACTTGATATCCTTGGAGGGCGTATTCATTGTCTTTGCAGGACCCTGTTTGGTGTATAGATTTGGAAGAACAAGCGTAGCTTGGGCTTCCTTGGGGATTTAAGCCCACCGGTTGGATACCATGACCCACACTCTGAATGATGATGACAACCTTTGGAGGCTTGAGAGATGTCTTGGAGGACCTCACCCATTCCCCTGCTATCCAAACGTTTTGCCTTTGAAGGCCAAAACGTCACACTTTGAGGGCTTGACGTCATGCATGGGTTAGGGTTTGGTGGGGATGAGGACACATGGCATCACTTGATGAGGAATAACTCCTTGACTTGGTGAAGAGGGTGGAAGAAATACTTGACTTGGTGGAGAGGGCCCTAGTGCCTTGAAAGAAAGCCTTTGGAGACCCAATGTTTCATCCCCAACCTCAATGATTTGCCAAAGATACCAAAATGTTGCCCTAAAGGGGCGACATCATGATTTTTCTAGGGTTTCTATTGTGAAAAATATATTTATAAATTTGAAAGGGGAAAATTAAGGGTTGTTGTTCCCTTAATTTGTGGTTTACCCTAACTTTTGTGGACAAATTCTTATTAGAGGTTTTTGTATAAATAGAGATATTTTCTATCTTATTTTATCATAACTCTCCCTCTTGTGAGAGGATACCTGGCTGAAATTTGCGCCCCTCTTGGGAAAATTCACTCTCTCTCTCTCTCTCTTTTGTGATATGGGTTTTATCTTGTCTATTGAGTGAAGTGGTGTGGTACTCTTTGATGCTCTTTCTCTTTGCTTTGGTGATGAAAATTGCTTGGTAACTAGGGTTTTTTCTTGGAATTGGTAAGGAAAATCTGCACTTTGTTAGGTTTCTTTCTTGTTCCATGCTTTTTATTGGCTAGATCCTTGGAGGAGTATAAATATTTACAACCTCCACCAATTTTTATCATTATTGTCTGTTGAAAAGGTTATTGCAAAGGTTGCTAGGAGGAGTAAAAGGGTTTACACCCTCCTGGACGTTACCTTGTTAGGGTTGCTATCTGAAGGGAGTAAAAGGGCTTACACCCCTTGAGATTTAGTTTTCCTAACCTAATACAAGAAGACTCCACAACCCATTTGGAAAGGCACTAATCTTTTATTGCATTGGAGAAATAAATTGTTTGCATTGGTAAACGTGATTTTGAAAGATATTGGATTTGTTCAAATTGGATTATTTTCTACATGTTAGAAGCATTCTTGTGCCCTAAGGTCATCCTCTTTTAGCCAAGAAATTTTCTGCTGTAACTAAATTATAGCTACAGCCATTATGGTTGCAGCAAATTATTCTCTTTTTTACTCATACCTTGCAAATCAACTGTAAGAAGTTGCTAAAAAATTACCCCTATAATCTTCTAGTCCTAACATATCTTTTGGGTGAATTCTTTGCAAGTTTTGGTGGCTGATTTTTCTGCTGTAACAACTTGTCTTCTACATCCATAAGGCTGCAATTATATCTCTGCAATAATTGTCTATAACAACCTTAATGTTTTTCTAAAGTCTAGTGTTTTTATACTAGAGTTATACTAGTGTTTAGTTAGCTTAGCTCTTACATCATTTGTTATACTTTTAGAATCCTTTTTAGAAGATATAATAATCATTTGTTTGCTGATATATATCTTTGTTTACTGTTGCAAATAGGGACAAACAACTTAAATTGCTTGTCCACTTAACATATAGATTGCATACTTGGTTTTTCTTGTGTCTCAGGAAGGTACTATCATCATCCGCAGGTGCTCAAACTTCTTGGAAACCATTGACCACTACCAAGAATCATTTCCAAGACACTTTCCATTTAGAAAATTGACATATAGGGGCATCCATTCATAAGTATCAATTTCCATCTCATTTCCCCCTAGGTTCACCCATGATTCCCCCCTTGAGGTGATCACTTCACCTCTAAAGTGACATGAGTACCTATCTGAGGTGACACTGGGTAGCTATTCTCCTAGTTGTCGCCATCTCATGGTTTGGTCGGGCTTTTCCCAACCTACATTTTGCGCGATAATAGGGTGTCTTGAGTTTTTAGAAGAATATTTAAGAATGGTGATAGAGGAATCAATATCTACTAGGAAGATCTTGCCAACATATAATGTGACTTATATTGCAATTATACCAAAATATGATAATCCATCCACTTTTGACAACTTCATTCCAATTCCATTCTATAACTATATATATATATAATCCTTGCAAAGATTATAACCAAAAGATTGAAAACTACCTTGTCAAATATAATATCTAAATAATAGTTTGGGTTCCTAGAGGGGAGAGAAACACATGACGTTGTGGGAGTTGCACAAGAAAGTCCACACTCCTTGAAAACAAAAAAGCTCAAGGAATTGATTGTAAAGGTAGATCTATCTAAGGCATATGATAGAGTTAGTTGGATCTATCTAAGGCATTTTCTTATTCGTTTGGGATTTTGTGCACAATTTGTTTCCTAGGTAATGAATTGTGTCTCTTTGGTATCTTTCTTTGTACTTATCAATGGCTTAACCTCTCATTTTTTCAATTTTAAGAGAGGTCTCAAACAAAGCTACCCCCTTTCGCCTTTGTTGTTTATTGTTATAGAATAAGGTCTTAGTCAAGATCTAAAGGAGGCTAGAAGAGATGGAAATTTAAAAGGGATAAATTGGAAAATTCCTACTCTTTGTCCCATTTATTGTTGGTTGAGGCTATCTTGATTTTTTGTGATGGCACTAGAAGAGACACAACAAAACCAAAAGAAATATTAGACCAATCATGTCTAGCTACATGTATGTGGATAAATCTTGATAAATACACCATTTGTTTCTTTGTTATTATTGATGAAGATAAGGGGTATATGTCCTATTTATTTAGCTTCCAATAGACTTATCTTGAGAATGGTTTAGAGTATTCGAGTTTCTTTCTCAAACCCAATGAATATCAGAAAAAATATTGACAATGGTTGATTACTAAACTAGAGAAAATGTTAAATTTGTGGTGCAACCACTAGCTATCTAGAGGAGGCAAATTGATTTTCGTAAAGGTGGTTTTAGAGGCCATTGTAGTATGTTGAATGTCTTTATCTTAGATACCCAAATGTGTGCTAGAATTGATCAAAATATTTTTCTTTAGGTTTATTTGGCCTAGGAATAAAGATAATAAAGGGTTACCTCTAGTAGGTTGGAAAAAAACTTGTTGTCCCTAAAGCCCAAGGGGGATGAAGACTCAAAACATTTTCTTGTTCTCTAAAGATATCACAAAAAAAATGCATGGAGGATAACTCAGAAGTAGATTTTATGGTGCAAAGTGGTGAAGGAAAAATATATATACCCTGAATCTTTAGATCACTGGTTGAGAAATCATATGAAGAGTATACATAATGTTTATATTATTTGGAAAGAGGTTGTGATTTATTTTCCCTTGGTTAGTAACTGGTTGGTATAGAAGATTGGAAAAGGGACTAAGATTCAAGTGGGGATAGACCCTTCAAATCAGGTGTGGAGAGGATTATAGGATCCTGGAACACAACACTCGTCATTTAATATCTATAGGCATAAATACTTTGTCCTAGGTAGAAAATCTCAAACTCACTACTATTTGGAAACAAGTATGGCTTATAGGTAGGGAGTTGGGACTATGAGAGGTGGATTGTAACATTTGGGATAACTGTACTAAGAAGATAAGGTCTATCATTGTTAAAATAAAGGGTGACGAGGATACTCTAGTGTGTTGTTTGAATCCTACAAGATAGTATACACCAAAACAAGGTTACAAGGCATTGGCTTATTTTGGGGACATGGAGCCACAAAAGTGGTGGTGGAAGAAGTTGTGTAAATTTAAATGTCCCTCAAAATATTGTATTTTTATGTAGCTACTTCTTAAAAATAAGGCACTAACTTGGTACATTTTGCAAAACAGGAAAACCCACCGTCCACGATGGTGGAATATATGTAAATCTAATGAATAAACTAATTTCACCTTAAGGTGTCTTGCGCCTTCTCTAAACAAGTTTGGGAAGATATCGGAAGCTTCACGGGCTTGAGAGATATTCAGGTAGGGGACTCAATTGAAGAAACACTTAGGACCTGGAGTGAGAATGTTTCTACAAAAGGATATGGTTACTTACCCTTAATAGTGGCTTGGGGAATTCGGTTGGCAAGGAATGCCAAGATTGTTGAGGATAGGGACATATATCCTCTTTAATGTGCTATATAGGGGTTGAGTATTTTTCACTCTCTTAATCAAACCAAATTTGTTAAAGTGCCATAAAATATTTCTGAAGAAGTTATTGATCGGAGAGGTGCTTGGGTATATTTTGATGATGCTTCACAGGGTAACCCTACTATGGGTAGGGGTAGGGGGAGTCCTTTTTATTTTAGACACACACTCCCTTCACTTTAAGTTGGCCTTGGCTAGGATTCAAATATTTTTTTAGATGTTATGGCCCTAAATTTGGTACTTACCTTAGCAGTAGAGTATGGTCAGTCATCCTTGTAGATTTTTGGAGATGCACTCCTTGACATTAAGTGGTTAAATATGGAATACAACTTAAGGAATTATACACTTCAACTTATTTTTGAGGAGTTTTGAGACATTCAATATGGTTTTACTTTTGTCTCGTATCATCGTATTTATAGGGAGTGATATGGATTGGATCATTATATTATTTTTAATCTATCTTGATGCTTTCATAGTGGAAAAAGTTGGAGGAATCAACATGAAAGGTCATTTTAATGATAGGTCCTAGTTTAGAAAATTGGGGTTTGAAACCTTCTAGAGCCATTTTCAAGCATCAAACATAATATTTGGGGGTCGAAACTTTCTCAGAATTAGCTAAGACTCCTTGACGTTGATATACACTCAGATATATTTTCAATGGTGAAAAAATTGCCTCAATTAGAACATGTATGCAAAATTTATGCCTCCCGCAAGTTGACAACCATGGTATGAGAGGATGCCACGTCAACCCTCATTACTCATGCATATGGGACTAGCCATGTATGGACTTCCAAGAAGATTCTAGAAGGTCCAAAATATTATCACAATTGAGGGTTGAGGAAGTCAAAACCC
>ML810753.1:172803-206856 GCA_009831015.1 Picea engelmannii | reverse complement strand
TGGATTAGAGCAATGAATGAAGAGCTTGATCAGATTGAGAAGAACAATACTTGGGAGCTTGTCCCTAGACCTGAAGATAAGAATGTAATAGGTTCCAAATGGGTGTTCAAGAATAAAATGAATGAAAAAGGACAGGTTGTTAGGAATAAAGCTAGATTGGTCTGTAAAGGATATGCACAATTTGAAGGTCAGGACTTTGATGAAACTTTTGCACCAGTGGCAAGATTGGAAGCTATCAGAATGTTTATTGCTTATTCATGTCATAAGAACTTCAAAGTTTATCAGATGGATGTTAAGTCAGCATTTCTTAATGGAGATCTAGAGGAAGAAGTATATATGGAGCAACTTGAAGGATTTTCTTTGACAGATAATCCTAATTATGTTTGTAAGCTGAAGAAGGCCTTATATGGACTAAAACAAGCACCACGAGCTTGGTATTATAGACTGGACAAATTTCTACAAGAAAAAGGGTTCAAGAAAGGTATTGTTGACAGTAACCTTTACATTAAGTCTGAAGGTGATAATTTACTAGTTGTTTTGGTTTATGTAGATGATATTATTTTTGGTTGTACCAATGAATCATTTGTCCAATGGTTTGCTAATTCTATGCAAACAGAATTTGAAATTTCCATGATAGGAGAACTGTCATATTTTCTTGGCCTACAAGTAAAACAAAGCTCTGCAGGAATTTTTATTTCTCAAGGAAAATATTTGAAAGAGATGTTGAAGAAATTTCAGATGGAATATTCCTCTACAGTTAGCACACCTATGGTGGTTGGTTGCAAGCTGAGTAAAGATGATATCTCATCTGATGTTGATCAAAGGACATATCTCTCTATGATAGGCAGTCTTTTGTACATCACAGCATCTCATCCTGATATAATGCAAGTTGTTGGGATGGTAGATCGATTTCAGTCTGCTCCTAAACAAAGTCATTTGGTAGTTGTCAAAAGGATATTTAAATACTTGAAGGGAACAATGACTTATGGTCTGTGGTATCCTAGAAATCAGAATTTCCAATTAACTGCTTATTCAGATGCAGACTGGGAAAATTGTGTTGATGAGAGAAAAAGCACCAGTGGAGGGGCATTCTTTCTGGGTGACTCATTAGTTGCATGGATTAGTAAAAAGAAAGGATCCATTTCATTATCCACTATAGAGGCAGAATACATTGCTACTGCTACTTGCTGCACACAAATCTTATGGATGATACAAACTCTTGCAGATCTGAAGGTAACTTACACTGATCCTATTCCAATTCATTGTGATAACACCAGTGCCCTTAGTGTCTCCAAGAATCCTATTCTTCATTCCAAGACCAAGCATATTCCAATAAAGTACCATTTTCTCAGAGAACAAGTGACAAACAGAATTGTTCAGCTGAATTATATTCCTTCCAAAGAACAGATTGTTGATATATTTACTAAACCTTTAGCAACGACCCCTTTTGGATATCTTCATCAAAAATTGGGGGTTATAATTTCTTGTGTATAATCTATTCACCTGGTCAAGGGGAGTATTTATTGAATATCTGGTGTATTTCCAAGATGCTTATAGTCGACAGGGGGAGTATATTTTGCAATAGATCAGGGGAAGAATGTCTCTTCTTTGACATTGATGTCAAAGGGGGAGAAAAGAGTTCGGGAGGAGAGTAGAGTCCGAATGCATTCGGGTGCTTGTATTGCCATCAATGCCAAAGGGGGAGATTGTTGGCAATTATGTAACAGAGAGCGAATGGCATAAGTGTAGGAAGAATGTATAGAGGATTGTTGGCATGTTTTACAGGCAGCGTATACTTGTCATTGATGGCAAGTACAGTAGTGATGATGGCTTGAGTATAGCAGCGATGATCAGCGGTGCAGTGATAATTGGGGAAGAGAAAAGACTGTTGGAAAATATTTAACAGACAGCTAATGGAAAATATTTAACAGACATCGAATGTTTGTCATTGATGGCAAGTAGCATGAGTACAAGAAGTTTGTAACAGACAGGCAAATAGAAGATAAGTTCAGGAAGGTTGAATGATCGAAGGCGAACAAACAGCGAATGGAAAATATTTAACAGACAATGAATGCTTGTCATTGATGGCAATACAACAGTGAATATGGCATGAGTCCTGGAAGTTTGTAATCGATAGGAAAATAGAAGATAAGTTCAGGAAGGTCGAATGATTGAAGGTGAATGATCGAAGGCAACGCAACATTGATCGAGTGATCGAAGACCCGTAAAGTTTGAGAAGAATCTCTAATCGTTGGATTCCATTTAAAATTCCTGAAAGAACGAGGGTCGTCAGATATGAATGTAGATAAGAAGAGATCGTTGAAGAGGAGGACAGATATCAGCCGTTAGATCCAAGCGCAGGATCCGACCATCGTTAGATCAAGAAGAACCCGCACGTCCTTTAAGGTATAAGGAGAAGCGGGCATAATTGTGATATGCAAAATCGCGATGTAATCTGAGCCGTCAGATCAAGGTTTGATCTGGACTGTTGATTCCATTCCATGTCGGAGTTTCGAGGATCGAGAGTTGGAGATATCAAAATTTCTTAACATCAGGAATCCCGATATCCCGATTTAATCGCAGCCATTGAATCGAGATCATATCTGGACCATTGATCCGACCCCATGTCGGAGTTTCGTGAATCGAAACTTTGAAGTGACAAAAACACTGGACATCAAGGATGTCGAAATTGCGATATGCGAAATCGCAATTTAATCGCAGCCGTTGAATAGAGATCAGATCTGGACCGTTGATCTAACTCCATATCAGAGTTTCGTGAATCGCGACATGGAGAGGCAAAGAACCCAATGCAACAAGAATGTTGAAATCGCGATTCAATCATAGCCATTGAATCAAGATCACATCTGGACCATCGAATCACAGGACATGTAGCAAGTGATCGAAAGTTCGTTGATTTGGGGTCAACAGAGCATAGTGTCAAAAATCACGAAATGAGAAATCGTGAAAGCACTTTTTGCATAGGCGCTTGGTTATGACCATAGTCATATTGGTGAAGGAGCTAGTGTAGAAAAGTTATGTATCAGAACTTCAGGGATCGCGAAATGAAGTGCAGAGACACTCAGCACATGATTGTCGAAATGTCGAAACCCGATTTAAAGGCAATGTCAATATAGTTCATCCAACGGTGCAAATAAATTGGAATATGATCGGAAGGTTACTGTTCTCCCTTAGAGGTAACTCCCCAGTTACAAATCTATTAGCAAAATGGACTCATGATTGCAAATCAGTTAGCGTTTTAGTTGTCGTTTTAGTTGCTCGGACAGTTGTCTTCCTTTTGCCAAAGGAGATGGGAAGTTGAACCGTTGTGGGTGTGTATAAAAGAAAATGAGATAGACAGTGTGGGGTTGGTTGTTCTGTATGAGAAAAAAATGAAACTGTAAGAAAAGAAAAATAAGAGGATGTGCAGTGTGAGATGGAGAAGATGTACAGTGTGAGAAGAAACTCAATGAAGAGTAAAAGAGGATGAAGAGAAGTTGAAGCAGAGAAGAATGAGAGAACGAGTTGACACAGAGCATACCTGCTGAACAGACAGAGGAAGAGAAGAGCAGCAGAACAGTGTGTAGAAGAGCAGATTTATAGAATAAAGAAAGATTGGTAAGAACTGATTTATCTATAAAGTTGACTGTTTATTTAGCCATTCATATTTTAGGGACGTTGGGAGGTGCTCGGGAGGACTGTTGTCCTCAGAGGTTCAAGTGGGAGCTTGAATACAGGAAGTTGTAGCTTCCATCTAGTTGCAGTCAGAGAAACCAGGGTGGCAGGGTGGTGCTAGGGAGAACAAGTGTTCTCTGTTATACAGGTTGGAGCCTGTGTAACTGGAAGTTGGTGCTAGAACATATAGGGAGTAGGTGCTTCCTTCTAGTGGGTGCTAGAGAAACCAGGGAGTTGGTGCTTCCTTCTAGTGGGTGCTAGAGAAACCATAGAGTTGGTGCTCTCAAACAAGCTGCAGCTTGTAAAACAGAGGTAGCAGCCTCACATTGAGTTGGTGCTCAATTAAAGATGATGTACAGAACTTAAAAGACTGCCTATCATTTCGAAGAAGAAGATGTTTTCTCCCTTTATGGGTTTCCTCGTGAAAAATTGTCTCTGTGTATACTTCATATGTGACTGATGCTCTTTAATTTTACTATCCATATGTTGTATATTGTTGATGATCACTTAAAGAAAGAATAATAATGTTTTAATAGACTTTAAATTGTTTAAGCATAGTTACAACTGATTCCCCCCCCCCCTCTCAGTTGTTTTAGTAATTTCAACAAAATATGGCACTGATAGGGGATCAAGAGGCATTATAATTAAATGGATCAACAATGTCGTGACACAATTGGGCGCAAAAATCTCAGCCTGCGAACTACTAATAAAATGTCGCAAAGACGAAGTACCGGAATGAGTCATTGTTGTTGCAGCACAGTGCGTAGAAGGCACCTTCATGAGTTAGACGTCATACTTACAAAACTTGTTCCAAGTAGACTGCAAAGATGCGCAGGATGTATGTACGAAATTTCATTACTCATGGTTGATCACTCTCATAGCTTTCATGGGATGGCAAGAACCAGAATATGTCGTCTTTGGTACCACACCACAGCCAGGAGGAGCAAGATATCGCCTCCTAAGATTTGGGCCACTAGCCAAGCATAAGAAGGAGAATAGAATCATATTTGAAGCTTACCTCTGGGAGATATAGGAAGCCATCAGCCGAGCTTGGAGAATAACACTAGAGGTTGTCGCACGATACGGGGGCATCGCTAATTTCTAGGCTAGGTGACAAGCCATGTGGATATAACCAAGGAAGTACCCAGATAAATAGTGGCTACAGATGCGCTACTGTGTCACCGAGGGTGATATCGACATGATCATTAGTGAATGGCCTGATGAATGGAGGATTCCAACTATACCCAGAGAAGTACCAGGACAAATAGCAAAAGGAGGGGTTGCATAGGAGGAAACACAGCCTCCACAAATCCCAGTACCTAAGAAACGAAGAACGGGACAAACCAAGCCGACTCAAGAAGATGACGGCTCAGAGCAGCCAGGGACCCAGAAGGGAGGGACAAAAACCACCCAGCCGACCAATGGATAGAAGAAACCAGTTGAGGGAGCACAGGAAACCGCATCGGACCCCATCACACAGGAACCAAGGGGAACTAAGAGACCAATGGTGTAGGACGCAGGTGCACGCAAGAAAATGAAGGCACAACGACCACTACCAAATTACACAATCATGGAGGATGATGGAGAGATGATTTCCAGGATGGTCCAAGACTACCTCGCAGAAGATTTTGATCATGCCGCATACCACAGGGATAAAATGCAGAAGGAACTGGAAGAAATGGGACAACTCCTTAAGAAATTTGGGGAATCCCAGATCACGAGTAGCAGTAGAGGCATAGAGCCATCGACCACACAGACCACAGAAAGGGTGGAGGTAGAAGAACGTGACCCAGTTCTCTCGATGCCACACACACATTCCATGGTCTACATAAAGCCTAGCATGCTGCGAATGGATGAAATTGTGGGACAAACACCACTGAAGGATTTGGATCATATCCAATTGGTCTTGACACAGATGCCATCAAAAGCATTACACAAAATACAGGTTAGCATCGAACACAAGATGTAGTCTCGAGCACATAAAATCTTATTCGAGCTACAACAAGCAACAAAGAAGCGAGAAGCGCTGGAAACAGTTTGCGCACAGCCCCAATCGGAAACTAAGGAGGAGAAAGAATGCAAAAATGAGATGGAACAGAGAGTGGAAGAAGTTTTTGGGAAACTTCCAACTACTACGCAAGGAAATGAACTCCCAGCCACAGAGAAGATCGACCAGATTGCGTAGGCAATTGATCAATATCAAAAGGAGATAAAGACTCTCCGCGAACAGATTAGACCGATAACTCTACCAGCAGTGAAGGAGAAATGGAAGCAGGAAGCAGCAATGTAGTTGCAGGAGCTAGAAAAACAGGTTAGCACGGCAGCCAACTTGCTGGATAAAGTAGTGCAACTTTGGACAAGGTTGGAAGAGGATCCACAAGTCCAACACTGGGACAAGGAGGAGGAGAGGAACAATGCAACAATCCAAGAACTCAAGCAGTGACAGAAGACCATACCAATCCCAGAACGAGTCAAGGGAATGCAAGAGTTGAAGAAGATACAGGGAGAACTTATCACCGACGCAGAAACAAATGTGTCACACTCAAATAGAACTGTTGCAGGAATGGGTAGCGAAATTACTTGCACAGGTAGAAGAAGCCAGAAAACAGATAGCACGGACTCAACTAGAATGCACAGGATTAATGAGGGAGGAAGTGGCAACTTAGATAGTCGACACCATCAAGTAGAAAACCGCGCAAGCATTGACAAAAGTGGTAGAGTTGAAGGAACAGTTCCAGACAATCACCAAGGAGATCGAGGAAGAACAGAGAAACTAGGTGACTCGGGACGAGTCACATGTCAGTGTTGGGGGGCTGTTGGCACCAAACCGAAGAGGAAAGAAGAATGATCAAGGGAAAGAAAGCGTGCAGAAAACTGAAGTAACAACTGGTAGAAGAACAGCACATGCGCATGCAAGAAAGCATGCACAAAAGAAAGCGACAGTTGGCGGAGGACCAACACGCATATGGGAGAAATACCTAACGTAAGAAGGGTTAGGGTTTTGGTAATATTCTGAAGAAGGTTGAAGAGCCCGAAATGTATAAAATAGATATGAAAGTATCATATAGGGTTGTTCGCTAGTAGTTGTTAGTGATTCTCTTTAATGTTTTGAGAGGTATGAGCTGATTTTGTAAGCAGTTGAGAAAGGGAGATACGAGGGAAGGTAGATCTAAGGATTAGACTGCAGGCCATGGAGCCTGGTGCGATCTAGTTTGTCTCGCATAGATCTTACCTAGTTTTGTGGAGAATTGTAAGCATGAGGCGCTGAAATGCAAAACTATCATAATACAAGAGCTAAGAGCCAAATATTTATGGACGTAGCCCAAGAGGGGGTGAACCATGGTAATCTTCGTGTAATGTGTTAAATGTATGCATGCTTCTTCTTTCTTTCAGCAATTGATGGTTAATCTTAATGAATGATTTAATATATTGTTATGAATCTGTTTATACTTTTCTTAAATTAAACTGTGGGATATTCGTATGTGAATCCAAGGAATAAGTAGTTTCCCTTACAGCTCATAGTATCTGACCTTAATCAAGAAACCCCTATCCCCTAATCTATCATAGGTTGTAAACACCTGAGTCTTACAGCCACCCATTTAAAGCTATCTCGGGTGAGACTGCCCAGCACTTCCTGGGCATTGTGTTGCCTTCTGGTTTACCAGGAGGGTCGATAGTTTTAGAGGCTTTGTTGGAACCCCAAATGACATGAACCCTGGGTCAATAACTCAGACAACCCGAGAAGGGAAGAGAGTAGCCAACATTATTTATAGGACATGAAACAATAGAGGCTCAATTTTTCAGCCTGTCAGACCGAGAACCTGCGATCCAAAAAGTTCCTAAGTATGGAATGAGAGATTCGCATATGCTCTATAAAATCTCATGTTGAGCCAAGTAGCTCGCAAATCCTTCTGTCAATTTGTATATCGCGAAAGTATGGGTGCTATTTGTAGGACATGGAACAAAAAAGGCCGAATTTTCAACATAGCAAGTCGAGAACCCGTGATCCAAAAAGTGCCTAAGTATGGAATGAGGGATCCGCATATGATCTATAAAATCTGATGTCCATACTTCATAAAAGTACATGTTTACTATGTATTTCTCGTTTGTTGGAATAATTTTATATCACTCGGTTGGCCAGATTGTACAAACTTTCTCGTCTAATTAAATTCTGCAATATCTCCAAGTGCTATTTGGAGCAGACGGAACAATGAAAGTGTAATGTTGACTAGCAAGCCTGAAGGTCTGGCTGTGAATTTGTATACCGCAGAATTGTGGGTGGTTTTTGTAGAGTGCGGAACAATAGAGGCCCAGTTTTCAGCCCGCCAGCCCGAGAGGCCCTGATCCAAAAAAGTCACTAAATATGGAATTAATACGAAATCGCTATGGGACAATAAAAAATGCAATGTTGAGCCAACCAGCCTGCAAGTCCGCCTGTCAATTTGTGTATTGCGGAAGTCTGGGTACTATTTGTAGGACACAAAACAATAAAGGTTCAATTTTAAGCCCGCAAGGCCGAGAACTCGCGATCCAAAAAGTGCCTAAGTATGGAAGGAGGAATCCACATATGCTCTATAAAATCTCATGTCTACTAAAAAGTACATGTTTACTATGTATTGCTCCTTTGTTGGAAAACTTTTATATCACTTGCCCGACCAACTTGTACAAACTTTGTCGTCTAATTAAATTCTGCAATATCAATATGTAATATTAACAATTTAGTGTTCAAAATAATGTTTTTTAGATATGTTGGATAGTTGATAGGGATTGTCATGCGTAAAAGAGAAATACATAGTAAACATGTACTTTTATAAAGTATGGACATGAGATTTTATAGAGAATATGTGGATTCCTCATTCCATACTTAGGCACTTTTTGGATCACAGGTTCTCGCCCCGGTGGGCTGAAAATTGAACCTCTATTGTTTTGTGTCCTACAAATAGCACCTAGACTTCCGGGATACAAAAATTTATAGGCAGACTTGCGGGCTGGTTGGCTCAACATTGCATTTTTTATTGTGAATTCGCACAAAATGTATCATTGCAAAGTCTGAAGCTTGCAAAGTTGAAGAACAATAAACCAGCGAACAACCATGAAGAGGTCGAACTGCAACTATAGGACCTCAACTTTGCAAAGTTGAATCAAAGAAGAACATGAATCATGGAACGAAGCACTGAACAAGAATCGACCACTGAAACAGTCATGTCGACCTTCCAAAGTTGAAGAACAACAAAGCAGTGAACAACCACGAAGAGGTCAAACTGCAACTACAGGACCTCAACTTTGCAAAGTTGAATCAAAGAAGAACAAGAATCATGGAAAAAAGCAGCGAACAAGCATCGAACACTAAAGCAATGATGTAGACCATGAACGAAACTGTATTGCAATGCAAACAATGGAAAACTTGAACCCACCAGCCCTCAAGTCCATCTGTCAATCTGTATATCATGGAACTTTGAGTGCTAGTTGGAGGACACGGAACAATGAAATTGCAATGTTGAGCCAGGCAGCCCGCATGTTCGCTTGTCAATTTGTATATCGTGAAATTGTGGGTGCTATTTGTAGACCGCGGAACAATAGAGGCCCAATTTTCAGCCCGAGAGCCCCTGATCCAAAAAAGTGGCAAAATATGGAATGGCAGATCCGTACATAATCTATAAAAAATTCATGTCCATAGTTTATAAGAGTACATACTTAGTATGCATTACTCGTTTTTTAGAAAACTTGTAGGTGCAGAAGTTGGCTGATTCACGACTTCAGATTTCACTTACTTTTATATCACCATCCCAACTGACCGCTTCCCCATTTGATATTGTAATAAATGAATATAAACTGGCCCAAGTCCAATTGTGTTATGACATGAATACGAGTCCCTTAAAATTCAAATAGTTGGCAAGTCTTCTTGTCAATTTGTATATCGCGGAAATGTGGGTGCTATTTGTAGGGCATAGAAGAACAGAGGGCCAATTTTGAACCCACCAGCCCGAGAACCCGCCATCCAAATAGTGGCTAAGTATGGAATGAGGGATCCGTACATGATCTATAAAATCTCATGTCCATAGTTTTGAGAAGTACATATTTACTATGTACTACTCGTTTCCTCTGAATCATGTTTAGAAGACATGGAACAATAGAAATACAATGTTGAGCGACCCAGTCCGCAGCTTCGATAGTCAATTTGTATATCGCGGGGCTCTAGGTGATTTTTGTGGGATACGTATCAATAGAGGCCCGGCTTTGAGCCCACCAGACCAAGAACCTGCAATCGAAAAAGTGGTCAAGTAAGAAATGTGGGATCCGTACAAACTCTATAAGAACCTCCTATCCATACCTTGTAAGAGTTCATACTTAGGGATTCACGAGTTGAATTCCAATTGTCCTATTACATGAACAGGAGGCCCTTAAAATTGAAATAGTCTACAAATGGGCTTGCCAATTTGTATATCGCAGAACTTTGGGTGCTATTTGTAGGGCAGGGAACAACGAAGCCCCACTTTTGAGCCACCCATAAAGAGTCACAAGGTTGGGCCCGCCAACCCTGCAGTGCATCTGTGAATTTGTATATGGATAAACTTTGACTATTGTTTGAACAACCATCGGTCCTTCACGTCTCCTGGGTATGTCTTCTGTCATTTTTCTTTTGTAACCCGCCCGACTGCTTTCCATACTTAGGTATTTCTTGGAATCGGTTTCTCCATCGCTACTGTGTTCGTACTTGTTTCCAGATGTGCAATAATTAATCTTTAATGGTAGTATACATCCTGCATGAAACATTAACATTGTCATTACTATCCAAAAATCCGAAGAAGATTTTTCATTACTACGAATTAAACTAATATTTGCGCACAAGTATTTTATGCTTTGCAAGTATTCATTTCAAAGACAATGCAATATTTTTTATTTTTGTCGGCGGGTTGGCGCTTTTAAAAAATTTCTAATTCTTAATCTCTCTTTGTCATCACCGCCACCTTCACACTTTTTCCTAATTGTGCAATTAGTGAGTTTTGATGGTGACAGTTCATTCTGCACAAACCCTGGAACTTGTCATTGATCAGTGAAAGGCTCGAGGAGATATTCCATTGATACGCATTAAACCATAATTTGTGGAGGGTTATATTATCCCTCCCCAATTTTCATTTCAAACATTGTCTCCAACAAATGAAAATTCTTAATAAATTGTGGTAGCATTTTTGTCCAAACACAACAAACACATTGGGGCATAATAGCCAGAGGTTCCACTATTCCAGAGCACATTCTTACTATTCATCTCCCTCCGCCCAGGAGCAAAAAAGGAGATGGTCTCTTCGTACACCGAGAGATATATTTCAAGACAAATAATTCCAAGGCAACCCCAGTTGCTCACAGAACCTGCCCAGTTGCATTCATGGTTGTCGAAGAAGTTGATGTCATGAATTCCGAGCCGAAAGAAGATGATCTGATGGGCGATGATACAGCAATGGATGATGGAAATGCAGAGAATCTTCCCACTCCTGTGCCCAAATTGAAATCAACCATAACAGAAAAAACTTTATGGCTCAATGATGGTGGTCCTAACAACACCAAAAGGAGTTTCAGAAAAGAAACCGATGGTAAACACAATAGCCAATTTGCAGCGCGAAAGCAGGAATTCCAGAGTTCCAAATTAGTTTGTTCTGGGCAGAATATTTTCACTATAAATCAATGATATGTTGATGCTCCCGGAGATATATTTCAAGCCATAATATTATTGATTGACATCTTCGGGAATCAGGTCCAAAACTCTTGCTGTTGCAAGGCATTTTTGTACTAGTCATCTCCTTCTGCCCAGAATGGACTAATTTGGCCCTCTGGAATTGCACATGCAATCTGTGCTCCTGAATTTTTTTGGACTACGCAGAGGCGGTTTCAGCTAAGGGCTATTCCATTTTCCCTACAACGTTTTTTGCCTTCTTCCTCGCGGGAAGCTTCTAAAAAATATCAATTCCAACACATGATGATTCATCGAGGAGAAAACTGCAAGGACCTTGCATACTGCAGATCCTGTGCGTGTGTTTGTCGCAGATGTTCAATGTTTTGGCCTAAAGAACTGGGTCCAATTTCTAAGGATAGATGTACAATACTCAGTGTTTTTCTTATTTTTTTAAATGGATTTTCTATTAAAAAATATTTTCCTTCGACTCTTCCTTCCTGCTTATTTTCTGGATTTAACGCATGTTCTCTTTGGCATGGCTCGGTGCTCTCGTAGTTCTTCAATATTGTGTTTGCTTGGGTTATTTTTTCCTAAAATGGAACATCTAACAATTATATGACAATGTGTTGTGTCAATCCACCAGCCTTTTATGCAAACAAAAATGGATTTCACAGTTTCAAACCAACGTTCAATTCTATTCAGAATGCAGATAGAACATAGCAATACCAATGCACAATGTTGCAACGAAATCATTATTCTTGTTTCTAGACATGCAATTATTAAGTTTTAATGCTCACAACCCATAATGGAACAAGTTTAATACTTGAGTTAATATGTTGCAGTCATCCAAGAATGTATCAAGTACACAGTTACACCCACACATTCCTATAAAATATAATATTCAACAAAGGATTTATTGGAAATTAGTAGAAAATGAAGTTTAGTAGTTAAGTTAATATGTTACAGTCATGGAAGAATATATGAAGAACATATTTACATGCACACATTGCAATAAAATATAATCTTCAGCAAAGCATTTGCTGACAATTAGTAGAAAATGATGGTTTTGCAACAATGGGGCTTCTTTGAAACCAATTCGCACTTACGAAAACTACCTTCCGCATGTTACAGATTTGTCAACATTTCACTTCTACTTTTCCGTGATGTCCAAACAGCATTTGGATCTCCACGATATAGAAATTGACAGACGGTCTCCAGGGCTGGCAGGCTCAAGATTGCCTTTCTTTGCGGATGGAAAAGTGTTAAAACGAGCCATATCACATTTGTGGCACAGAAGCTATATTAAAGGGAAAATTATTTCCTCTATAGTTTTGTGTCCTGCAAACAACACCCACAATTTCGCACTATACAAATTGACAGTCAGACTTGCCCTCTTCCGTGGTACACATTTTGCACTGAAAACTTCCGAGAAATACAATTCAACCGTCGGGTCCTCGCATATTTTGTGGAACTATTGTCACCCCATTCTGAAGCCAGTCTATCTGCTTTCCATACTTCACCATTTCTTCAAATTTATTTGGCGGATCGTCGGTTTGGCATGTTGAAGAAATATTCAGTTCGTAGTCGTTGTTTCTTGTGCCCGTGCCCCTTTGCAATTAGCAGTTGCCAATTATATATAAGATGTTATTGCTACACATGCAATTAGTAATTTCCCTATTCCATACTTGGCCACTTTGTCAAAATTCCGCAAATATACAAACCGGTCGTTGAACTGCCCCATCATGATCTCTTCCGTTTTACAGATTTTGCACTCAAAAATTCTAATACATGAAATTTGACCGTGCAACACTCGGTTGTCCTTAGTATCCCCGTAATCATTTTTTGAATCTCGTCCGACCGCTTTTCATAGCTTGCCATTCTTTCCTTACTCATCGTCATCTTCGACATCTTCGCACTTGTCTATAATAAAAGAAAAAAATGTTATATATATATATACATATCTTGTTTCTAAATATGGAATTACTGACATTTAATTCTGACAGGTCATCATGCAGAAACTGTATAAATTGCCATTGATGGGCAAAAGGCTCGAGGAGATATCGTACAAATGCACATTAAACCAAAATTTGTGGGGGGATTATACTATCCCTTCCGAGTGTTGATTTCAAAATCATGAAATCTCATTCTCACGTCGTGGCCTTGGGACACTCACGAAACCTCTAATCCTTAATTTCTCTTCGTCGTACCCACCACCTTCACATTTCTAAATATGCATTAAATAAGCTTTACTGCTAACAGTTCATCATGCACCACCCATACAAATTGGCATTACTCAGCGAAAGGCTCGAGGATTTTTCCCATTCATAAGCATTTAACCAAGATTTAGCGGAGACTTACATTATCGGCTCTAACTGTTCATTTAAACCATCATCTGCAGCAAACCAACGTTCTCATAAACCTATGGTATCAGCTCGATAGCAGTTCTGTGGAGATACACTCAACATCTTCAGGCACGAGGACTAGAACTTTCAGTGGTCCAGGGCATATTCTTATTACTCAACCTCTGCTGTAGAGAACCAAGTAATTTGGACCTTCGGGATTGCTCATCCAGGCTATGTCCCTGAGGTTTTTAACTGTAAGAACTTTGTCTCTTGGTGCACCGATAAATTTATTTCAAAGAAAAGAATTATTCCACTGCGGGGTCGCTCTTCTGTTTCTTTGTCACCCCAAGCCTTCCACCAGATGCTAAAATTGCTCGAGCCAACATTGGCGTTCAGAGGATAAGATTGCAAACAGTTCCTAGCAAAGCATAATAACGGATTCGACCTCTTGCCCCATTTTTTGGAAAACCCGCTTCTAGTTCTTGAAGATATTACAAGCATACAGGTTAGTTCATTCAGAAATCCATTTCGCGAAATTGTCTAGCTATTTACAAGAATAACTGGACAGGAGTCCACAACAACTGTTTCCCGCATGACTCTTTATATTTTGTATTTCACAGTTAATGAATAAGCCATTTTTTATTGGGGCAGATTAATTTCCCATGAAATCTGTTCCCGATTGTCAAGATACAAAAGGGAAAAGTAATTAAATATGTCGTCCTATTTAGTTTTTGCAATAGCGCATTCCTGTAGGTTTCCGCAACTATCTCTGTCCAAGAATGTCAACTGCAAATTGCACCTAGTAACGTTATGGTACCAAGCCTTGTGGAAGCACAAGGCTTCCCACTGTTTTTATGAGGTTTTTAATGGCTTCCTGTCTGTTTTCAAAGTTTTCATGTTAGGAGAAGATACTCCTCTCATATCTGAACAGGCAACTAGTTTTTCGGACAAGAAGGGGACACTCAAACTTTTGGATAGCTACACTGTCATAAGAATTTTTGGCTCCACAGAACAACCTGCTCTCCTTCCATGTCACATTACGAACATAATGTTTATTGCAGAAGTTGCACGTCAATACAACTATTGGTTCCATCTGTTCCAAAAGAAGAAAAAAAAAACTGTTCATTCCTCTTGCTTGGAAAGTAGGGGAGTTTGTGTTGAAAAACGTGAACAAAATTGATGATTTCGCCGCACATTCTAGCATCTCCAACCTGAGATATGCTGAAATTATAAGAGGGTTCAACCCCTATAATATTTTTCGACAACTTTTACAAACACTTGGCCTCGACGATTGTTTTTTAAATAAACACCTGCCCAAAAACAAAGACAGTGGCGACAACAGTCTTGCCTCTGATGCCGGTGACGTGGACACGGTGCAAAGTTCAACAAAATTGTACACGCAACAAGGGAAAGGCCCCAGTGACAAGAGTGTTCAATATGAAAATACCACTCCAAAAAGTACGACATCCCAGAGCATCGCTCCAACGGCCCACCACAGCAACAAAGAAACTCAGAGTTCTTCAAATGGAGGAGAAGATAACAACCCTCCTCATTCTAAAATTGATAGTTATCACAAGCTTCCAGTAGAGAAGAAGAGAAAAAAAAATTGCGGCAGGTGGAAGAGCCGGAAATTCAGAGTGAGAACATGGAACTTGACATTGATATGGATAGCATGATGCGCTTCCTTGATCAACCTGAAGATGCCATCCACCATAGCCATCCAATGGACATATTTGTCACCGAAAATTTTGACGAAGATGAATCCTTCTGATGCAGGAGCATCTCCCGAGACAAGCGAGCCAGTACAGAAGACGAAGGATAGCTGGGCACACGCCAGCGCCAATTTTTTAAAATTTTCCCTTGAAGCTGATGCGCAAACATAAATGAGATCATTTAATTTAGGCACCTTGGTAAGAATGTAATTAGACCTCGAGCCATACGCTCTCGTCTGAGATAGACAGAGGCATTTATAGTAGTAGTTGCAGGTAGATAGAATTGAATTCCTAGATTAGACAGTTTTAGAGCGCAGGAGGGAAACCGGATATAGACACCCTCATTTGTATCATTGTAACATTAACAGGAGAAAGAAGAATCTAGAGCATAGGAGAATAGCAGAGAGTTGTAGAAAACACCCATGTACAGATCTTGAATTAATAGAAGAAGTTGATTCAGATTCATGGTTGTTGTGTTATTCTCTGTGTATGTGAGTTGAATGCTCTGCTTATGAATATTACTTCCTGTTATGCATTTTTCATTATGCCGTGTGTATGATTTCATGTGTTAAGATCGAAATCTGAGAGGAAGTGGAATGAGTTTCAATTGTTTCTCTACTTGAGCAAGGATTCCTGCAAGGAGTGCGGTTGAAGTCATCTGCAAGGAGTGCGTTGACAGAAGGCTCAGAGAGTTAACTCTTGTTCTCATACCACCAGGAGTGAGATTGGGTTATACAAGTCGTGCAAGGAGTGCGCAGGCTAAGGAGAGTCTCAGTCGTGACACTGAGCGAAGTATTGAAGGACTGCTGCTACGGGCATACGCAGAGTCAAGGAAGCTCGAACAGTTGAAGTGTTCGCAGGCTTGCCGCAAGGAGTGCGTGCAAAGAACCTCGTTGAGGTTGAAGTAATTTAGCAAAGCTCAAGAAGGATAGGCCTCTGAGTCGCTGAAGATCAACGTAGACAAGTGTGACTTGAAGTCAGGAAGAAACGTCGCAAGTTGGCAAAAAGGCGAAGGAATCTCGTGGAGAGATACTCTTTTTTCATTTCGTGGATTACCCAAGGAAGAACAGACGGTCGAAATCCTCTGAGGAGATTTCGCGAAGTTTTGAGGATCGTTAGATCTTGCAGAGGTGCAAGGAGGTTACGGAGAGAAGGTCCGAAGAGTTTGAAGCTCAGGAGAGGCAGAGCCATCGATTCAGAGTCACAGGAGCCGTCAGATCTACACGTGGTATCGTGTATCGGGGACTCGCGAGTTGAAGCCCCAAAATTTGTGTAGCAAGAACAGCGATATCGCGAGACGCGATATCCCTACAAGATCAGAGTCGTTCGTTGTGGAGGACGCGTGTAAGGAGATTCTCTCATCTTGGAGACTCGGACATTGGAGGACTGAAAGGGAAGTCCTTTAGCTTCGCGAGCAGCGAAGTGGCGAGAAGGCTAAGAACCGTCCATCTGAGGAGGACAGGTGGCAGAGATCGAGATATCTTGCGAACTCGGGAGTTCGCAGGGTGAAAGCCCAAATATTGGGTATTCAGAGTCGCGAGGCGCGAGGACGCGAAGCGGCGAAGGAGCGAGAGGATTGTAGTCGTCCATCTGAGGAGGACAGGTGGCGAGAGATCGAGAGATCTCGCGAACTCGGGAGTTCGTAGATTGAGAGTCCAAACATTGGTTACTCCAAGTCGCGAGGTCGCGAGGCGCGAGAAGGAGGATAACCGTTGGATCTAGATCGTAGGAGGACCATTGGATCTGCACGTGAGATCGTGTATCGGGACCTCGTGAGAAAAGACTCAAGGATTTTGGACGCGGGGATCGTGAGATTGCAAGAAAACGATATCCCGACAGCTGGAGGATAGTGTGGGCCATAACAAAGTCGGTGAGTGGAATACAGGTGGCATGAAGCCCTCGGGACCTCGCCGCGAGAAGTCTCGAAGTATTGGCGTTAGGATTCGCGAGTCGCGAAGTGCCGAGAGCCGAGATTCATGTGGATGCGTGGCATAGCATAAGGTGGGACCGCGCGGTCGACGGGTGGACACACGTCGCTTGGAGATAGGAGTCAACATTCCGTTGAATTCTCGCATCTCGGGAATTCGCGGAATAGGAGGGTGAAAGTTTGACGGTTCAACCCGCGAGGTTGCGAGGTTGCGAGTGGTGCAATCCATCGAGGGAGGAGTCATCTCAGCGTTGACCTATCGTGTCTCGGAGGATCGCAACGAGAGGCACAAGAGTTGGACTCACAAACTCACGAAGATGCAAGTTGCGAGAGGCGCTAACATTTAAGCCTAGCCCACGGTTGCATGTGGTGAGGGAACTAATAAAGGAAGGAGCTATACCCGTATCGCCAGGTCGGGTATCGCAATATTTGAAAAGGAAGAGTTGGAGGTTTTAAGTCATGAACTCGCGAGATAGCGAGATTTAGTTGATCTCCCGAGGTAAAGGGTAGACCTCGGGGAAAGATTTATGTGGGTGCAGATTTCCCGATAGGGAAATAGAAGGACCTTGGAGTTCTTCGGGCAAAAAGGAAGAAGATCCTGTGAGAGAAGACGTGCCTGGGTGGCGCGCTCTGCGTCACCTTCGTGTTCCAGAGCGCTATTTTTGATAGCCAATCCAAAAAATTGATAATTGAGAAAAAAGATGTTAAAAATAAGAAAGACAAATCTCGTTCAAAGGTTCGCGTTGCCAACATGCGACCGTCCCAAATCTATCAGCTTCACAACGTGAGTGGAGAAGCACTTCATGATTCCATTGGAAGCATGGAGACCAAGAATGCCAGACTAAAGAATCAGGTCAAGGAATTGGAAGACACTTTCATTCCTATGCCATTGTTTGTCAATCCTTTGGCAATAGCCATGCCTGGCACCCCTGAACCCAATGTAAAAGCATCCTCCACCCTCCTTGCATCCTATAAAGGATATGTGGAGAATAATATCAAAAAAATAATGGAGCTAGTTACCGAGGCGTGAAAAATATCACAAACCATCACTTCCCTTGGAACCAGAGCACATAGTTTTCTTGAGCTTTTGCAAATCGAGTTAAAAGATGAAGAAAATTTCTTTTTAAAAACGGTCATTTCATTTGGCAAGATTGTCAACAATATGACTGAAAAAAAAAAAAGAGAGGAAGATCTTCCATCCAAAAACCGGATTGGTCAATTGAATGCATGTTGGAAAGAAAAAGTGAAGACCCTACATCTCATTGTTCAGTCATGTGAACAAGCCATATCGAAGAAAGATAAATTATTCACAAGGCTATCAAATATAGACTTAGCCGAGAAAACCAACGACTTCCAAGACCGCAACTTAATCGCAAACTCCTTGCCCTTAACCCGACAAGAGTTTGATAAACAAGTTGTTATGTTTAAGGCCTTATCTCTGGAAAATTTTTACAACATCCTTCAATTTGATGAATCTCACATCCACGACTGGCTAGCCAAATATGCAGTACAGAATGAGGAAATTCATCAGGCTCTCTATAATCTTTCTATCAACTTTCGGGAATTAGAAAACGATCTTTTCAACATAAAAATCCGGAATGACATCAACCTCACCCCAATGAGAAGCTACATTGAAGAATGGCTCGAAAGACAATTGAAACAGACTGCCAACGAAAGGCAACAGGGAGTTGTCAGCATTCCAGCAGTCGTCAAGGACATCCTTGAAACCACAGTCGTCGACGACATCAATGAAACGACAACTGCAAGAAAATAGCTCAAGGGCTCATATGTACCCTCACTATAAGTTTATTGATCGCATCATTCTTTGTTTATCAACCCACTTATTCCAGATTCTTAAATAGAGATGTATAGGCAAACACTTATACCTTTCCATCTATTTTTTGTAGGTATTACAGTCTATCTTCTCTCCACAATCCTGTTTCTTGTACATATTTCTGTAATGGTTCGCGGGAGCCCCAATCCCAGTCTACATGACAAACGCATTGAAATACCAGTTTATATGTAACAGACTTTAATTTCTTTGTATATTTCAAAATTTCTAGTACTATGTAACAAACTTTTATTTTTGGACATATTTCAAATAAAAATGCACTTAAATTTGTATATGTTACAGACTTTATTCTTATCTTTCACCAGTGTGTATCACAAATGCATTTAATTTTTAATACATTACAGATTTTTATTTTTATCTTTCATCACTCTGTATGACAATTGCATTTAATGTCTTATATGCCACAAACTTTTAGTTTTTTATATATTTCAAAATAAATGGTGCTCTACAATGCAAGCGTTATTTACTTATACCTCATGTTCACAAATGCATTTATATTTTTTTTATTTCTTCTCCTTTTAATTTTATGTCTTCATATATTTTTATCTTTCACCATTCCATATGGCAAATTCATTTAAATTTCCAAATTTATTCTTCCATTGTCAACAAATTTGTAATTTGTTATATACTTTCCAAAAATTTATGTTTGCTATATACTTTCAAAAAATAGATGGTGCTCTCCCTGCCAAGCATCATCTACTTTTGCCCCTTGTTCCCTGATATGCATGTGCAACATTTCCATCATATACATTTTGCACGGAACACTTCGTTTCATTTACATTTCGACCCCATTTTCCACATTTTGCTTTCTAACCTTGTTGGCAGGGACTGCGCTGCCACACAACCTTATTTATTTATTGATAATGAATATCCTATGGGTACAATGAGATGTTATACACATGCAAGACAAGGTAAGGTGTATAAATAATCAATTAAGTGCATTTTTTTTTAATATGAGTAGATATTAAATTTAAATAATAATAAGAATGATTTAATAAACAGATAAATTCAATTATTTTGATTGTTTTTTAAATTAATTTAAATAATTTTTATTTTGATTTATCTATTTTTAAAATTTTATTAATATAAGTTATGTAAATTAAAAAAACTATTAATCAAAGTTTACAGAATTTTATACAATTATCTGTATCAACTTATTAATTAACTTCATAAAACCTACTTATTGACAACGACTAATAAAATTATTAACACTAATGAACGGAGATGATTTGATTATTTATGGTATTGAAAGTTTGGTAAATTTATTTCATGACCATAAAACGTTTATCCGTTACTTCACGTACAGGTGAATGTGTGGGGAGTACGGTAGAGATATGAAGATGCTGTAATGTGTACCAATTATATTTTGTAATATAAAGAGTAATTTTTTTGTTGAAAAAAAGTCAAGTTAACTTACCTCACCTACAGCTGTTTGGCATCTTTGCAATCACATCAGAAATTCAAGTTGCTTATAAACAGGGTGGACTCAATTAATGCAATGGAAGGCTACAGCGTTCCCTGGATTATAACCCTTTTAATACCGAATATTGTTTTCATAAATATTCTACAATTTGTGTGTTTATGTAAATTAGAGAATCTATTTCGTAATGTAAAAGTTAAAAGAAATCAATAAGCATAAAAAGTAATAAAAATAAAAAATAAAAATCCCCGAAAATGAATGTAAACATTAAAAACTGAAAACTGTTTTTATAATAAAAATCCGGAATCCGGTAGAGTTGTGATGAAACAATCTTTTAAATAACGTATCTTTTGTGGTACATGCGAATAGATGTTTGTACAGTATTGTACACGCGCGATCTCTAGAGAGTAGTGACGGTGCTTTGTTCAAGGTATCCCGATTCAACGCATCTGGGGTTGGGTCCTCCGACTCTTCCTCCCTGCGGTTGCTCTTTCACTGCACTGTGCGGATATTTAGGGTAGGTTGGGCCTACGGGGAATCGCGTATTTAAGTGGAGCGTGCCTCGGCGTTGAACCGAAAAGGGAAGAAAGGCGAAGGAAATCGCAATCGCAGTTCCCGCATGCACTTCTACGTATGCGTGCAAAACATACAAGCAGAAACAAACAGCGGCCCACCATGCGCATGGTTACTAGTTGCTCTTTTAGGGTTTAGATGAAAGAGTAATGATTACACGTGCGTTGTTGATTCCATTTCCCTGTCCTGTTTGTATATAATTGAATGGTCAAATCCCCAGTGGGCATGGGATGGCACGCATGCAAAAGAGAGAGTGCACGCCGGACAAGGCGGACCTTTTTAACATGCTCATGCTTCCCACTGCCAACGGAATCATCAACACCTCCCACTGCCAACCGAATCATCAACACCGCGTGCCGCCTCTTCCGCCCCTACCAACTTTTAAACTAATTATACATTCATTGACCTTCCATCCAATCAAACATTTGATGCCATGCCGTCCCATCTGAAGGTGTTTCATTAATCATGTTTGCTCCTTCCAGTCAAGCCTAGTGGGGAACGATTGGTGAATCACTGTTTATTTCAAATCAACAAATAAAAATAATAAAAATGACGTTTTCTAATTGTTTTTTCGTTTTTTTCTCTTATGTAATTTTACAATATAAATTTGTAAGAAATTACAAATTTTTTGTTATTTAAATTGTATTTTTAAATATAAAAATGAATTCAGATTTTTCAAATATTTGGATTATATAAATTTAACCACTCAAATTTACAAATCCAACAATATCTCACCAAATTTTAAACAAATATTCCAAAAACAAAATACAAAAACATAACACATTGTGATTTTGTGGGCCAGCACCACAATCGAGATGCAGTGGAAACAAATTGAGAAAATTAAGCAGCCTTTGATTACAAACAATTCAAAATTAAAGGTGCATTTCCTTATGCTATCTTGGTGAAACAGGGGCTACTTCTATTGAAGTGATTGCTATGGTGTGAGTCATAAGCTATTTGAAAAAAATTGAGCAAATGGAAGAGGGTAGATGGCCTAAGGTTGTGTTTAGTGACAGATTGGGCAAAAGAAAGAAGATTCGGATGAGGAAAAATAACAAATGGTTTAGTAAATGGGGCATTTGCTTCAGAATGTGTCCTACAAACAATAAAGAGATAAAAACTTTTGTTATGGATAAGTTCCAGAAACGTACTTGGGAGAAAGAGCTAGGGAGAAAGAAGAAGTACTACATTGAAGAGTTTAACCCCAGTCATAACCATCAACAAAAGGTATACATAGGGGCCAATATTTATTGGAGATCCAAAATTCTTATTGCTCAATTAAGGGCTAATTCTCATCAACTCCGGTGTGAAACACGGCGCTGGAAAAGGCCAAAAGAAATGTGGGAGGAAAGAGTATGTATCTTGTGCTCTTCCGGAAAAGTGGAAACAGAAAAACATTTCATTTTAGAATGCGAGGCCTTCAAAAACCACAGGGAAAATTATGCAGGTATTCTGGCCGCTAATTCTTGGGATAATCTATTCAGCAAAGAGTTTGTCGAAAAGCTGAAAGCAGTTATTGTAAAACTTCACAGGAAAAAGATCGAATACAAAAACCAGATGGAAAAACACGAATACAAAAACCAGATGGAAAAACAATATATCCCATAAACTATTTTAACCTCATAAACATTAAAAATACTTTCTTTCATTTAAACCAAAATTTTTCATTTCCCAATTACCACAACGCTCACTCTTATTAATTACCACAACGTTCACTCTTTTTTATTTATTTATTTATATCACATCATAGCATTTTCTGTCCAAATAGTCAATATCACATTCTCGATATTAACGTGCGTGCAACGCAATAATTTAAACATGCCCTTCCATTAAGTCAAAAACTGCGCTCCCTACCCCAAAAAATCAACGTGCCCTTCTGTTAAGTCAAAAACTGCGCCCCCTCCCCCAAAAATTAACGGACCCCTCCCCCAAAAATTAACGGACCCTTCTGTTAAGTCAAGAAATTTGCTTATATTTCTCATCCTTCTACAAATGGAGAATAAAAAAAACAACTTGAAGGTGTGTTGGAGGTTGAATATGAGTACCAAGGAATTTTAGATATAACGGAGGAGCATTGAGCAAACACTTTCCTTTTGAATGGTAAAATTAATATATATGCTTTATGTGTATAATGATTTGGTATAGTATAAATGTTTTAAGGTTTTATTTTTAATGTATAAATTTATTTAATATTTTTCAAAATCCTAGGATATGTTGAATTACTAAATTTTGCCATTCTATTTATTTTTTAAATTGATTGATTTTTATTTTTTTAAGTAATTACCATTAAATCCAACAACACAATTATCAATTATTGATAAAATCACAATTTTATAATACTCAAATCTTATTTCTGCATAAATCAATTTAGTATGCTCAAAAACACTGAAAAAAATATTTATAAATCATTAGAATAACAGAATGTGTGATCGTGAATCAATTAAATAAAAATAAGAAATAGTTACAAAGGTAAGAGTGGTTTGTACTCGAATGAATGTTCCTATTTTGTTGCATATGAGGGAATGATTATTCTTTGATCATTACATGCTTATCACAATTCAAACCTCTATTATTGTGTAGGTAGAGATCGTCCACCAATATATTATAATTAATCTCAAGCAAGTGAGAGTATATATGGGAGCACAACCAAAGTTACTTGATATGACTCATGTATTCCAAAACATTGTAACTCCTAGATCAATTATAAATTATGGGTATATCATTAATTAGTTAGAAATAGAAAAGAATATCATTGAGCATAATTTAGCGTGTTTGCTTTAGTATTGAAGCCCCTTTCAAAGAACAAGTAATGGAGGATATGCATAATTTAAGCGAATTTAAACCTATTTTTAATAATATAGTTTTTATTGTTATGCATACACCCTTTTAGGCTAACGTGTAGTTCTAACAAGATAACGGGAACATCTAAAATGTTATATATTTTGTATTTATGGATATTATTTATTTATATTATAAAAATGGGTGAAAGTTTAACATCTAAAATGTTATCTATTTTGTATTTATGGATATTTTTTATTTATATTATAAAAATGGGTGAAAGTTAGAAGTATTAATGTAAACTAATTATAACTATATTATAATAATAATAATAATCTATTTTTAAGGTTATGGTCAAGTGAGATACTAAATTGGTGTATGAGACCCTCTTCTTTGTGAGACAAGGGATTCCTTTTGCTCATCAATTTGACTGGTAAAGTCTACGGAGGTATACATAGTCATTAATTTTTTTATGTTTACTTGTGTGATTGTATTGGAATTAGATATGCTTGTTATTTATATTTAAGTTTGACTAGATGGATTGACATATGAATCAACAATTATGAAATTATGAGAATGTACATTGTCATATAGTTATATTTATATTAATTTTAGCGTAGTTAACGTTTTGAGTTGGAGAGTTTGTACTGATTAAAGGTCAGAGAGCCTAGTATTGTAATATGTACATACATTGATTAGTAAAAATACATCATTGGCTACAATATCAGAGGGATGGTAACGTTGGGGGCTATGATTCCACAAGAGAGGGGGTTAACAGTGGGTCCAAGGGAAAACCCCTGCTATTTTCCTAAGTTAATGTGTCATTACCATTTAATCATTCTTTGACTTATTAGACACTCAATCATTGAATGCATGCAAGAGGTTGAGTGAGAGAGGGTTGAGTACAATCATTTTAGGGAAGAATGAGAGTCAAGCAAGAATAGGAGAAAAGAGAGGAAATTCGAGTGGGTATAGAGGATAGCTTTTACAACCAATTTTTGGGGACAACAAGGGAGAGCTTGGTGCTAGGAAAGAACACCAGCCATACTAGATATGGAAAAATAACTCTGTTGAATTAAGTTTTATGTTGGTATTGTAGGTTGTGTGCATGTAATATAGACTATGTGCCTATAAGTGTATTTCTTGTCGAGTAAATAGCTCAAGAGCCTTGAGAAAGCTATTATGAGCACTCCTAGAACAACCAAGGACTCTTGGAGTCCCCAATTGAGAGATTTCATGGGCGACCTTGCACTGGAGCCTTGGAGGGAAGTGGCATAGCCTAAGAGGTTGTGTGGAAAAGAAGGGGATCCCATTCCTTGGGTTGTGCGGGTTGAAGGGAAAGAGAGCTGGTGGATTTGAGTTGTTGTTGGAGTTAGAAATCTAGGTATTAGGCCATTGTGTGTGGACAATGAACAACCAAGCGGGCCAAACCTACTTGTAGACTCATAGCCCTAGCTCGTGGGTGGCCTATTGTTGAGAGAAATGGAACAACAATCTGATGGTTGGGAGGAACGTCCCTCATACGCAACCAGTGGGTGACAAATATTTTTAAAGATAAGTGTTATGATCACCATATTATTTATTGTGTTAATGATGAGTGTAATTGCAATATATTGCCATGTATTTTGATGTTTGAATGTTGTTGTGCATGATTTCATAATTTGCATTCATGAGCTTAGAATTATTGATAGTAACATGAGTTGTATGTCATGTGGTGCATATTTATGCATATTAAATTGGTATCAAAGTTATGTGTTAAGTCATTTATGTAGTAATGTGGCCCAACAAAGGAGTTGGGTATGTTACAATTAGTATGGAATACATAATTGATATTACTTTGAATGTGATTATGTATCGAGACCACCATAGTACCTATAGAACTGATTTTTTTTTCATTAGATAATGCTCATAATGATTCATTATAGGGCCTTTTTCATACTCTTACACATGAATAGCATAGGTCATTACACAAATTGCACCTAGTAGCAACCAACACAGATCCCTAACAAACTTGGGTGGAATTAGTTGTCTAATGACTAAATCATGTGTAGAATGACACACTTTTTGGATTGAGGAAGATAAGATATATGGTAGGAATGACCCACACCTTGATCTTGAATTGGATCCACGAGCTTGATGGGGCTCAGAAAGGCCTAAAAATAAAAGTTCACGTAATGGCTTCAAAATGGACTTGTGTGTAGGCCTCGTCGATATGAACCCAACACAACTTGAACAGGCTCAAATGAACATCATATGCTCCAAATATCGCATTTCTGTTCATTTTGCCAAACACACAAAAAATTGATGATTGTACAGTCCGTACAGTCCTCGCCTAATACGACCAGGGGGCAGCCAAAAGGGGGTTGCACCTTATATTACTGCTAAAGTGGGTTATTTACTTTAGAATAGTGATTTTTATGGATTTTTTCAACAAATTTGGAGATTTTTGGCCAATATTGGGGGATATTGGGCCCTTTTTGAGGCCAGATCTTGGGGGTAAGTTGGGAGATGGTTACCAACTTTAGATCTATATAAACCATGGATTCTTGAAGCCATGGGAGGACATTCAGAACAGATTTATGCTGAATATTTTCCAAGCCAAATCCATTTGTATGTAGGGAAGCTATTGAGGAGCGCACCTTTGTGGGCCATTTCCGGGAGCTCCAGTCATCTAATTTCAGTGTCATTTCTTTTGTTGGGTTCTAGAGATCTGGTAGAACAAGACCAGATCATTTTTGTAACCTTTTGGCACTGATGTGATGTACTTTTAAATCTTTGAACATAAATAAGAAAGCCTCACCCACTGAGACAAAGGCCCGAAGACGTAGGCGAGATTGCCGAACTCCATTATCACTTTGGTGTTCTATGGTTTGTTTTTCTTATTGCTTTAATTCAGATTTGTATATGTGCATATGGCTTTGATATTTCTTCTATAATTCTTCCTCTTCAAATCAACTTCCTAAATGGTTAATAAACACATGCATAATAACTCAACCATTGTCATTTAAAAGATCTTTTCGGATCACACCTTTTGATCCAAAATCCTAGCATAAATAAAGGCAAGGTTAAAATCACAGAACATGTAAATATTGCATTATTGTAGGATAGAGTTGATGGTAGCATGGATTTTAAATATTCCTCTCTTAGCTTACCACATGAAGGGGATATTGTAATTATGATAGAAAATTTCATCATTACATAGATTACATATGTATTGTATCATAAATAAGAACCAACATAGATTGAAGAAATATACTAAACATTGGCTTCCCCACCCCTATACACAACTAGGTAACATATTCAACTCTAATTAACATCATTTCCACTTCAACACCCTATGCAGTCTCAAGTCTAATTAGTGCATCAGCACTAACAAATGTAATTTGTATAACCACTCTATTTATAGGAAAACAACCATTTAACAACCATCATCCCAAGGTACCTCTCTATCTCTATACAATTGATGGTAATTAGTTACACAATTTTTCTCTTAACAATCATTTTAATCTTGTGGGTCTCACCAATGAAGAAACAAATATTTGTTATTTAATAGGTGCACTCAAGAAGCATGCACTCAATTTTGGGATAGGAAAATTCAATCCCACACACTTTTGATGAATTTAAACAATAATTTTGGTTTCATTCAATTGACTATGAGAACATCAACTTGGATTAATAATAGATGGTTCCTTAGTAAATTCGTTGATGACCTTGATAGATATTGTGTGTAAATTATGAGCATAGTGAATATCCTATTTTGGAAAAGAAATGAATTCAATGTTTGCTCCATGCCTTCCAACATACATGTGCTTCCTAGTTGAAAGCATTAATTCATGGAATTATCAAAATGATTTGCAAAACATTTTCTAATTCTTAGATACTAATGTAGATCCGCTTTCACTAGTGAAATTACACGTTGGGACTGAAGTGAAAAATACAACAAAATCACTAATAAATGACCTTGTAGACTTAGTAAATGTTGTGGAAAAGGAACAAAGAAATGTACTATTGGAATTGTAAGTAGAAATATTAGGGACCTAACCTCCCTAATCCCTCATGTAGGTAGAATAATATATTTTCCATGTAATAAAGGCCAATATTAATAAGGCCTAGTAATAAGAAAGAATAAGTAAAATGTAAGAAGACCTAATAGAAGCTTCCGCTTCTAGAAAGATCATGCTCTAGATTGTTCTATTGGTAGATAGATTTAGTATAAATAGGAATCGAGGGTATGAAAAGTTTTTTTCTTGAGAATTATTGTAATAGAGCTCTGCTATGTTGGAGGTAGCCCTCTCGAAGAGGCAAGTGAACATTGTTTCCAGTCAATAAAGGTATAATTTTGGTGTCGTGGTTCCATATAATTTATTGTTCTATTGTTGATCTCTGTAGTATCTTCATTTTATGTTGCTATTTCATTGTTATTCTCTGCAAAATTGCTCTTTTTTGCTCATATAATAGATCAGGTACCTTACAAGTGGTATCAGAGCACTTTCCTCGGCATAAATTGTGGGTTATTTTTTTCCAGAGTAGAGACATATTTTAACATCTTTAAGCTAGAGATATCTAGCATTCTGCACCTAAACCTGCAGTTGGGGAGTAATACACATAGGAAATACAAGTGGTACTTAAGTGCACATCTGTTGGCCACCCTTGTAACCCCTGTTGGTACCCCTTCAAGTGGTAGCACATCAGACAACACTTGTATACATATCGTCCTAGGCATCTTGAAGCCCTCCGTAGATAAATCGATCAATCGTCTGAATGTTATAGTGTCACCGAGAACAACACTCGGGTAGGATCCTAGAGAAAGCTACTAGAAAGTTGTCATAAGGATTTTTTGTTATCTCAAGGGTACCATGCATTTTGGTATCAAATAGTGTCGAAGTTCATATTCGCCATTCAACTTCACTTACTCCAACTGGGCAGGAAATAATGATGATCATAATTCCACCTCCAGCTATGTGTTTCACTTTAGCATTGGACCATTGGTTTGGTCATGCAAGAAATATAAGGTGGTCTCTCTGTCGACTATAGAAGCAGAGTATTGTGGCAAGTTCATATAGGAACATAGGTAGAATGGATTTTCCATCTCTTGGGTGAACCTGGGTTCCCTATACATGCATCGAATACACTCTACTATGATAATAAGAGTGTGATTCAAGTCACGGACAATCCTATTTCACACAGTAAAATGAAGCATATGAGTATGTAAGTTTCCACAGTTAGTCATAATGTTGTAGAATTTTTTGGATAAAAACTATGTATCAATTTTCAAAACGTCCAACGTTTCGAGTGGACAATGATGGGTGGAGTTTCCACTCGAAACATTGGATGTTTTGAAATATGATACATAGTTTTATCCAGAAAATTCTACAAAAAAATGAATTATGTCGAGCACCATGCTCACTATTTGAGAAAATTAGTTCAAGATAAATTTTTCACTCTTGTCTAGTGAAGAATATATTATCAGATTGATGATATCTTTACCAAACCCTTATTTGAATCTAAGTTTGTCAAGCTCTGTATGATGCTTGGGATTCAAGATGTTGCAATTATGGGGGGGTGTCCTATTGAATTAATTTAATCTCTTGAATCTCAAGAGTCGTGTGTTGATAAGTGGGGGGTGTTGGAACCTCATGTATAGATGGTTCATAACACTTCTCCTGAAATTAGTCATTTGGGTGATCGAAAAGAAGTTGACATCAATCAATCGAGTAGTAAAAACGATTGTCAGTAAAACATTCAAACAACATTCAAAGATAGTCGATCGATGGATCTTCTAGCCTCGAAATTGACTACGAGTTGGACACATGGATGGTCGGTTTGAGAAAATTTAACAAGATGACTAGAAAATTTGGATTCGATGGAGTCAACTATAACAACCGATGGTTGTATGTGAACACAATCTTCCCAATTTATAGGAAGTTGGTTAGATCTTGATACTATAAGTAAAGGACCCCATGGATCATTATTATATGGTCATATAATGTGCTAAAAATGTCCAATATGAATTTTGATGTTCTAATCATGATGCATTGTTCTTAAGTGTTGTAACGGTGTGATGTAGTAGGCATCCATCCCCTGCCACCAAAGTACATTTGCAGTGGAACATTTTCTTCTTCTGTGGGTAATATTAATCACAACTGCCATAAATATTCTTGACTCTGCTACATTTTCCTTCCTTTCTCTTGCACATGTTACAACCCATAGGGTTGTATCTCTTCTCTCACGTATCAAATTTTCTTCCATGTATCACCAAAAAAAATGTTATATAATTGCCATTTGGTACTAACCAACTTGCTTCATGTTCACTTGCTACAACTCACCTTATGTTGTAGCTCTCTACTACAATTCGTCTTCTGCTGCAACTCACCTACTAACTCGCTACTACAATTTGCCTTATGTTGCAACTTGCTACAACTCACCTTCTGTTGCAACTCATGTCCTCTGCAACTCGCCTACTAACTCATTGCTACAATTTGTATTCTTTTGCAACTCGTTGCAACTCACCTCACGCTGCAACACTCATCCTGTTGCACACATGCCTTGTAATATCCCTAAGGCCGAATCCAATTGTAAATGTAAATACAAATGTACTTAAGTTGGTGAGTTATTTTGATATCCTTTTTATATGCACATTTCATGACATAGTGCGCGCATGTACTGCGCAATAAAATAAGGAAGTGTGCACATTCTAGGATACCGCACGTAGCATCTTAAGTGCGTGCGATAACGAGGCCAGGGAGCCTTTGTGTATATGATATGTTTTATAGGCTGGTGAGCCAGTTATTATAAGCTAGGATGCTTATGTTTTGATTAGGACAAAGAGCCTAAATGTTAAAGGCCAGTGTGTCTATTTTTGTACATGCCTCATATTTAATATAAAATACATCATTGCGCGCAGACCAACCACGATAAAAGAGATGGGGGACTAAATTCCACTAGTTAGGGAAATGGAGGGGCTAAGTTAAGGAAAGGGGCTAAGTTAGGGATCTTGAGCCAAAAAGGAATATTATATTAATATTTCTTTAATCATAAAGTATAGATAATTATTTTATCCTATGTTCTAAAGTTGGGGACAAGTGGACCAAAGTAGCTCCCAACATGACAAGTGTCAAGTTGGGGACATGCATACATATTGTTGGAACTTAGTGCATTTTTACACACCCCCCCATTTTTCAGACCATCATATTTTCCATTCACTTCTTCCATCATTCAACCATGGTGCCATGACCATTTTTCACTCACGCAATCAGTTATCCTCAGACATTCATTTCATTGTATCTGAACCTGTATCCATAGTCATTTTTGTGTTTGTGTAGTTGGTTAGTTGGGGAGCGGGACTGAAGAAGTAGGTTGTTAGGCCCATGGGATACTGAAGAAGCGGGTTGTCAGGCCCATGACATATTGAAGAGGCAGGTTGTCAGGCACGTGAGCAATTTCTCTCTGGGTGAGAGAATTATTGGGAATTGATTTCTTGAAGGTGTTGAACTACAGCTACAGGGCTCTAAGACTTCATGTTTGGCCTGTTGTTGAAGCCCTGGAAGGGAAGTGGGGTAGCCGAAGGACTGTTGAGCAGAGAAGGGGCACACTTCCTGGGGTGGGACAAGCATGTGGGGAATGAGAGACTATAGGCTGTTAGTTTGAGTAGGCACCTGTGACAGAGTCTTTCCTATTTTCCATGAGCCATTAGCCTGGTTAGGAACCTTTACCTGAGTGGAGTTTTGTCCCAGCTCAGGGGTGACTCACTATTGAGAGTGATGAACAGTGTGGTCTAAGGCTGGGAAGTTCGTGGAAGGTCTGCATGCAGTTGGTGACATTCTTACCAAGATAAGTGCCAATTGTGTGATAAATTTACATGTTGCATTGTTATTTATGTGTTTGTTTTTTTGGGCATTTCCTGTATATGATGCATGTATGCATTTACTGTTATTTTAGTACGGATTCGTGCATTTACAAATTTATTTTTATGTTTACGTTTTATATATAAGGCTTCTGCAAGAGTTTTGCGTGTATATATTTTTAATTGCATGCAGTTAGAAAATTTTATGTGGCATAGCTCAAAATAGAAGCTAGGTATGTTACAGTATGTTCCCTAGAGAGAACGCAAGTGTTCTTTAGCGTAGTGTGGCCTGGCCATGGGTGGCCGGAGACGTTACAATATGGTATCAGAGCTTCAATTTTCAACACTGAGCCTGGATGGGCCGAGAAAGTTGAGTTGAAGCAAAATGTCACAGAGGATTTATTTTGAAGTGGCCAAATTTCAGTTTGTAGAACATCCATGGTAAAAAGTAACAACAACTGGACAAAAAAGCCCCAATTTTTGTGGTTGAATTCATGAGAAAATGGAGAAATTCAAACAAGTGATGAGACATTACTGATTTAATATCTGTTCTAGCAAATTTAGACCTGGAATTGATCAAATTTGAAGTTACAGTGAATCCATGATAGTTGGAGCAAGTTTTATAATTAAAATTCCCAATTTGTGAATTGAGTTTGGGAAAAATTCATTACAGAAATGTCAACCCACAATGATCTATTGTTACAGAGGTGAGATGATGTTATCGGGGTGAAATTGAACGAATTTCGTAGTTGCAGAATGTCTATGGTGAATTGGGGAAAAGCCCCAATTTCTACAATGGAATTCACGAGGAATTGATGCACATAAAGGTGAATGTGCGCAGTTGGGCGCACCAAAAATTCATGTGGCGCAGTAAAAATATTGGGATAGGTAAAATTCGGCACTGTTTGGCAAGGTATTGGCATGTTGATGCACGCGTTAATTTTTGGTGCTACGTGGAAAAATGATTGCGTACAGGTGCATGCGATAAAAAATTAGTATTGCACGGAAAAATATGGTGTCAGGGTGCGCGCAGAAAATATTGATGTGCATATGCACACGCTAAATTTAGCATTGCATGGTGTGCACACATGTATTAATGGTGCATGTGGTGTGCACAGTATTGCAAAGCACAAAGGAGTTTGGCTGGTGCGCACATAGTATGAGTATAAGTTGTCTCGTGACAGTGTAATCAATGGTGCTTGCATATTATTGTGCACGGTGGGGGTATATTGAACTTTGACATGGTGTAATGCATAGAGAGAAATGCATGTGGAATATCAGTGCATGATACAAAAACTGTGCACAACAGGTATCAATGCAAGAACCAAAACTGTGCGGAGTGGATATTGGCGCGCAACACAAAAGTAATGTGTGCAAGTTACTAGTTGATCCGAATGGATCTCCGCACGTGAAAGAACTTAGCGCCATGTTGATTTCAAGGTGGTGAAAAAAGTGTTTAAGTGACGCTTTCTTGAGTTTTATTTCTCACGCATTTAATTATGCATTTGTGGGAAAAATACTTCATGCATTTTTCATATTAGTTTGATAAATGCTTTATGAAGTGCTCATGCATTTTATGAGCTTTAATAACTCATGCATTATTATTATTCACTTGTAATTAAATGATTAATATTTGTGAGAGAAGATTTGTCTCACATATTATTCATTTATTAATTATGGAAATTGGTTTTCATGTGATAAACCACCTCACACCAATTTGCCATTTTTTCTCAATTGTAGGTTGAGAGAATCAAGGGCATGGTTGGAAAGTCTTTGGGTAGTTTTGAGACTTTTCCATTTTTAAGCCTAAGATGGTTGAAGATCCTAATTTTAAGGATCTTGTTTTTCCTTCTTTGTAATCAGATCCTACAATTGTGGATCTTGTAATTAATGCTCTTAGTTGGAGAGTGAGTAAGGAAAAACTATATATATTCCTTATGTGAGCCATGTTGAGAAGAAGGAGAAGAAAGGAGAGAGTGCTTAGCTATTGAAAGCCATAGTGTTGAGCTAATGAAGAGCCATAGTCCTTGAATGTAAGAGAGTTTTGAGAGCTCACTTTGAAGAAGGAATATAGAAGATATGCATTCCAGTTGGAGCAGGTCCGGAGACGTAGCCCCAGAGGTGGAGGGGTGAACTCCGTTATCAACATCGGTTGTCTCTCTCTTATTTGCCTTCATGTGTTTTATACTCCTTCATGTTCATTTGTATTATGTTTATGCTTGTAATGCATTATGATAAATGAACTAATATGCTCAGTAAAACCTG
>ML810753.1:122883-156859 GCA_009831015.1 Picea engelmannii | reverse complement strand
CCTTATGTGAGCCATGTTGAGAAGAAGGAGAAGAAAGGAGAGAGTGCTTAGCTATTGAAAGCCATAGTGCTGAGCTAATGAAGAGCCATAGTCCTTGAATGTAAGAGAGTTTTGAGAGCTCACTTTGAAGAAGGAATATAGAAGATCTGCATTCCAGTTGGAGTAGGTCTGGAGACGTAGCCCCAGAGGTGGAGGGGTGAACTCCGTTATCAACATCGGTTGTCTCTCTCTTATTTGCCTTCATGTGTTTTATACTCCTTCATGTTCATTTGTATTATGTTTATGTTTGTAATGCATTATGATAAATGAACTAATATGCTCAGTAAAACCTGTGTAAGCCATAGTCAATTTAAAGATCCTCACATTGTAAACATTTGGGAGAGTAGTACTCTACCCGTTTACGGATCACTAGTGCGACAGAGAAGAAACACATAGTGGTTATAGGTGCGCGAAAGCACGATTTACCTTGTGGTTTTGCTGTGCACGATAAATATGGGTGTACAGGTTGAATTCTTGTGCGCACGAAGTCATTTGGAAGGCAAACAACAACAGAAAGAAGCGGATTTCCGTGACATTTTATACTGTTTGAATGTCATCTTTTTGCAGTGCATTTTTAAGGGATCTCTCGTGCCATTGGGTATATATATAGAAAACAGTGGCTAGATTTGGTTTGTTTTGGGGTTTGTTGTTGAATGACTGGAGGAACAGAGATGACATTTGGGCTATGGAGTCTGGAATGAACAATGCATTGTTGAAACATTGAACTATCAAGAGGAGAAGGCTAATTAAGAAGATGAGTATGATTTTAATAGAAAATTTGTATGGTATTAGAGGAAAAAGAAACACACAACTGCATCAGAGCATTATTTAAAATGAATTCAGAGTTGGTTTGAGAAGAAATAAATATAGTCTAAATTGCTAAGTCGAGAGCATCTGAGAGATGAATTCTGGGTTTTATATTCCTTTGATTCAGATAGATGAAAGTGAAATATAAGCTTACAAGAAACACATACTATAAAAGAAAACAAGACTCATATCACCACCAGTCAGAATCTTTTCATAAACAGTACAAAATCCGCTTCTGCATTTATATATTCATTTTAATCCCAAAATTACAAAAGTCTTCCTGCATAGAGGGCAGGTTCCTTTCCCCCTTTTTTCTTCCTCGAGACAATTTATATATAGAAGAATTATTTGTATAATTCAAAATGCTCGAACTTCTGCATATTTCTAAAAATAGAGATAAGTTACAAAAAGGGAATGATTTAAAATAACAGTTACCCATTTTAAAGGAATCGTTTAAGAACATGTCTATCATCTCTGGGGCCCCTTTCATCTACTACCAGTTGTCCAAAATTTGCTGAAATGTACTTAATTTTATTTGAGGACTCATTTCAGATTAGCGATCTCCTCCTTTAGATTATCTAACCAAATCGGTTGATCCTCTCTAACACTTTCATCCATTTCAACTATGGTTTCTTTCTTCTGTCACTTGCTCCATTTCTTCTTAACAACTCCCCTGTTGATGACTAGATCCCTCATAATGGGATTTAGCCTGACTTCCAATTTCGAGTCTGTAGTAGGTTCTGTGTGGAATTTAGTCGCTATTATATGCACAATTACCCTTTCCTCCTTACTCGTAGGTAAATGTACCATGTTGTCTGAATAACCAGTCTCACTGGATATAGCTTTTTCCATGTACCTAAATTTTGTGGACACCGAAATGATTTTACAAAGATCAGAAGGTTGAGAAAATTTGGAGATTACTCCATTTATGGATAAGATGATGCCTCCATACTTGAGAATTGGTAGTTATAGAGTCCCAATCTTGAATCACAGATAGACTTACGTACAAGTAAGTTGGTTTTCCATGCTCGACTAATCCATTTCAAATGATTATCTTTTGAGTTCGTTACATGGCGACGTTCACCAGACATCATATGGCTGTGAAGTACCGAACGAGTGAAATAGGGTAATATGACTAGTCGTTGCCTATCCCACGAGTGGTGGTTTTGACATATTGAAACACATGACATAGAGACTTTGGTGAAAGTGGTTTCGGCAAACCACCTTTCACCCTGATGTATCTCTGGAGGCACCACCCGTCTATTTTAAAAACGACCACAATGGTTTTCCCGGTCCTCCAAACTATCAAGCTTCCGCGATGATGTAGTTCTTGCTAAATTCTCAAGACTTGGGTCTTATCTAAAAAGATTTTGTAGAATTAAAAAATTTTAGTTATTAACAAGTGAGAAGGTTGAATTTTAGTTAAAAATAAGCAGAGGTACTCAGGGAAAGAGTGTTATGACAAAACATTTCTTAAGATGATCAAAATCCAAGACCACAAAAAGTCAAGGTATGAATCTGAGTGCAGCCATATAATCTTGGGAGGCCACTACAAGAAGTCCTCTCATGTTAGTCAAGTATTCAATGGAATCCAGACAGAGGAATATATAATGTAGTGAATGAATTAGTGAAAGTTCCTTCACTCCCAAAGAAACTAATATACAGATTAAGCAATACATTGGAGTTAGATCTATTATAAAAGGAATTGACTACCAAAGTGATAGTAATCAGATAAAGAAAGAGGATTAATGCATATTTGGATAAAGAGTGCATCATATCCAGGAATTAGTTATGAAATTAGAGTAATGCTTCCCTTATGGTTATCAGAGTGCGCAGTGGAAGCATGGTATCAAAGGCATCAATATGGCATGATAGAAGTGGATTGTGCAAGGCAGGTTGAAATCAGATTGGTCAAGACAAGGGAAAGTAATGCCCATCAAGAAAATCCAAGTGCTAATATGATCAGCTAAGGAAGGGATAAATCAAGTACCTCAAGAAGGAAGTTGATGTTAACTGTCCAAGGTTACTCATAAAACATGACTGGAAATATAATTGGGTCATGTAGGAGTTGGATCAGAGGGATCTGAATAATAGTGGGATGCTGAAAATTAATATCAACATAATATGGAGTTGCAAGTCCATGAACATCCTAGAATAATGGAAGAACAATTCATGGGGTAGATATCAAGCAAATGGGAATGCATGAAAACAATCCAAGAGGGAAAGAAAGAATAGTAGTAGAGATTATTGACGCATTCCAAAACTATTGAAGATATTTCCACAATAACATGAAGATGTCAAAGCCAAGAAAGACTTAAAGGTGAAATGAATCTATGTAGAGAGTCAGCAAAGAACCATGAAGAATAAAATGGTTCTATGCATGGTTTTGAATGCAAAAGAGATGGTGCCTGAGAATAATTCATCTCAAATGGCATGGAGCCATGAGTGACATTCCCATGGGGTGGAGGTACCACTTGAAACTATGTTGGTAGATTAAAATCTGTATTAAGTGCTTTTAATTAATTCTATGCAGTTAGGGAAGGAGGCATATGTCCATCCTTACAACATGCTAAGAGAATTGGCTATGCAAGCCAAGTTTGAGGCTAGTTGGCAAAGAGTGGAGAAGAATGCAAGAAAACCCAAATACTAAATTATTCAGTCAAGGAAGAACTAGAATAGTTCAATCCAAAAAATAAATGGATGTTGAAGATCCAAAGTCTATAAGACAACAATATTGGAATTATAATTCATCCAAGTATGATTTGGGATAGATGGATCCAGGAAATAAATAAAATCTAAAGGTTAATATCATTTTAGTATTTGGATGGAAAAACAAAGGCAACCAAGAGTGTTTTTGGCTAGAAAGTGCTCAGATCAGAAATATTCATGCACAGTAATTACAGTGAAGAGCACATGAAGGTTCAGGAATCCAGGAGAATGGAAGAATTCTAGGATAAACAAGGAAACATGATACAGGAAGAAAGAATTTGCTGCAATTACTGTAGCAACAAGTATTTTATGGCTTGTTGGGACAACCATAAAGTGAGGATGCTTTCATATTTGCAAGTGTTGCTGATAATTTTGCTACACGTAGAAGAAAGAAACAGAAGGATGGAATGTTGATTATAAGACTAATAAGGAGGCATAAGAGCTTCTATTGTCATCAACTAATCAGGTAGCATTACAATTGTTTAATGCCAGCCATGCAAGTAAGTATTTCTCTTTTGAAATTATATTGCATAATTGCCGAAAGGAAATTCAGGTAAGGATTTCCCCAAATTGAAGTTTATAATACACTGTATGGTATTGTTTAAGTGCATTGACAAGATTAAGTTACCACTAGGTGTGGTAAAGGATAGAGGCCTATTATATTTATCAAAGCTTTAGCTTTTGAATGCACACAATGACATACTAGCATGTCATGTTGATTTGGTTATGAGGCAATAACCCGAGAAAATAAAAGATAATAACTTGTTATAGGAATGATGCTAAGAAAGCTATTAATGTTTGAGACCAGGACATGGTTGGATATGGCAAGGTATGGTTATAGAAAGGTTATGTGCCACACAAATACCCAATGAGATTCCTATAAATAAAACTTGTACTGCAACCTTTTTGCTAACACTAATAAACACCACATAATTGTATTCTTGGTGTAGTGTTCAGGTCGAAAAGGAAGGCATCCAAGTAATTGTGAAGACAAGGGGACGTGTGTGGAGATATGTCAAGACATTGGCCAGATTTCCAATTTATGGATGGTGAGATGCATGACTTAGATAAATCTCATTCTAAAAATCAATGCAAAGGTGCATTGAATAAATAGGCATTGAGAGTTGCACTCATGCCTAGTAAGTGGCAGAGTTGCACTCATACATGATGGAATTGTATACTTAAATGAATTTTGTTGAATGCATTATGTGAGTGCATGTATATATGTTTTTGCATGGAAATAATTATACTAATGGTTGAAATGTTGTTGACTCATGAAGTTGAGAATATTTCAGGAATTGATAAACATCGCAACATGAAAGTTGCAAGTGAGGTGGTCACAGGAATAGTGACTAAAGAAAATTTATGTTCAGAAAATTGAAGAAATAAACTTACTGTTATTAATTATGAATATGCATATGAATATAATGATGAGTCATTCTATTTGGTTGAATTGTTTGGTAATTGTGATTGAATTTCTAGGTGCAGACAATTCTAAGATCATGGCATAAGGTGTTATACATGTTGAATTATTGTGTACAGAAAATGCTGAGTTGTGGGTTGTATGCAATATATAATCATTGCAGGAAAAATGGTATTTAGCATGGTGCTTGCTGAAAGCCATAAGGAAAAAACTACATTCTATTATTCCAATAACAATGAAAAATTATGAAATAGAATTTCATATTTTGGGAAAAGTCGAATTCCTTATGAAATTAATTTGATTTCTGAAATGGAATTTGTATGATGATCTCTCATGATAACTGCATGTGTATGATGCAGGTGAGATGATAATGATTAAAGTTGGAATTCCTGGAGCCACGATGCTCTAAGACTTCCTGTTCGGCCTATATTGGAGCCCTGGAAGGGAATTTGAGCAGCCGATGGACTGTTGGACAGTGAAGGTGAATACTACCTTGGGTTGTACAAGCATGTGGGGAAGAGAGACTGTTGGTTGGAGTGCTGATGAGGTTTGGTAACTTGGCCTAGACTATGTTGATATTGATTGTGGTATGTGGTTATCTTGGCAAGCCATTGTCCTGATGGAATCATATCCCATTCTTGGGGATGATAAGTTGCTGAGAGTTTATCAATAGCGAGTTATAAGGCTGGGTGGAACATCATGGATCTACAACTAGTTGTTGCTTCAATGAAGTTTAATTGAAGCATGTAATAAGGAACAATGAGTTGAATTATTTCCTGAACTATCTCTATGGAATAGAGAAATTGAATTCAAGTTGCAGTATAAGTACCAGAATTGGTGTCGGAAAGTAGAGCACCATAGGGATAACAATCTTTCAATAGCTAAAGATTGGAAATTTTAGAGAAATGGAATGGTACATGGTATATAATGCACCGAGGATAGTGCATAAATAAGGGGAGGGGATTGTAATATCCCTAAGGCCGAACCCAATTGTAAATGCAAATACAAATGTACTTAAGATGATGAGTTGTTTTGATATTATTTTTATATGCACATTTTATGGCATAGTGCGTGCATGTATTGCACAGTAAAATAAGGAAGTGTGCACATTCCAGGATACCGCACACAACATCTTAAGTGCATGTGATAATGAGGCCAGGGAGCCTTTGTGTATATGATATGTTTTATAGGCTAGTGAGCCAATTATTATAAGCTAGGATGATTATGTTTTGATTAGGCTGGACAACCTAGATGTTAAAGGCCAGTGCACCTGTTTTTGTACATGTCTTCTCATATTTAATATAAAATACATCACTGCGCGTAGACTGACCACGATAAAAGAGATGGGGGACTAAACTCCACTAGTGAGAGAAAGGGAGGGGCTAATTTAAGGAAAGGGGATAAGATAGGGAGCTTGAGACAAAAAGGAATATTATATTAATATTTCTTTAATCATAAAGTATGGATAATTATTTTATCCTAAGTTCTAAACTTGGGGACAAGTGGACCAAAGTAGCTCCCAACATGACAAGTGTCAAGTTGGGGACATGCATACATATTGTTGGGACTTAGTGCATTTTCACACGCCCCCCCATTATTCAGACCATCATCTTTTCCATTCACTTCTTCCATCATTCAGCCATGGTGCCATGACCATTTTTCACTCACGCAGTCAGTTATCCTCAGACATTCATTTCACTGTATCTGAACATGTATCCATAGCCATTTTTGTGTTGGTGTAGCTGGTTAGCTGGGGAGCAGGACTGAAGAAGTGGGTTTTCAGGTCTGTGGGATATTGAAGAAGCAGGTTGTCAAGCCCATGGGATATTGAAGAGGCGAGTTGTCAGGCCCATGAGCAATTTCTCTCTGGGTGAGAGAATTATTGGGAATTGATTTCTTGAAGGTTCTAAACTACAACTACATGGCTTTGAGACTTCCTGTTTGGCCTATTGCTGAAGCCCTAGAAGGGAAGTGGTGCAGTTGAAGGAATGTTGAGCAAAGAAGGGGCACACTTCCTGGGGTGGGACATGCATGTGGGGAATGAGAGACTGTAGGTTGTTAGTTTGAGTAGGCACCTATGATGGAGTCTTTCATGTTTTCCATGAGCCATTAGCCTGGTTAGGAACCTTTACCTGAGTGGAGTTTAGTCCTGGATCAAGGGTGACTCACTGTTGAGAGTGATGAACAATGTGGTCTAAGGCTGGGAGGTTCATGGAAGGTATGTACGCAGTTGGTGACATTCTTACCAAGATAAGTGCCAATTGAGTGATAAATTTACATGTTGCATTGTTATTTACATGTTTATTTTTATGGGCATTTCCTGTATATGCTGCATGTATGCATTTACTATTATTTTAGTATGGATTCGTGCGTTTACAGATGTATTTGTGTGTTTACGTTTTATATATAAGGCTTCCGCTAGAGTTCTACATGTATATATTTTTAATTGCATGTAGTTAGAAAAATTTATGTGGCATAACTCAGAATAGAAGCTAGGTATGTTACAGTATGTTTCACAGAGAGAACGTAAGTGTTCTCTGGCGTAGCATGGCCCGACCATGGGTGGTCGGGGACGTTACACACCCTGTTGCAACAACACATCTTTCATAGTATATCTCTACTACGATAATCCTTTGCTGCAACTCATATTTAAGACTAATTTGTCTCCTTTTACAACACGCCTTCTGTGTAAAACACTTCACATTGCATCTTCTTTTTGTTCAAATCTTCTATACTTATAAAAAATCCTCAAGGCTCATAGAACCCGAGAACTCATTCTCCCTATGGAAGAGAAAAATTCGAACACAACCTCCTATAGACTTGTGCCACCTACATAGCCATATTATACACATTGTTCTCTAAAAAATTAACTCATTCAAGCAAGACACTAACTCGTACACAATTATGTCAAGAACACAAAAAACAATATCCTACAAGAATTCATTCATACAAACATAGAAAGGTTAAATCTATAAACCGAACTCTTTTATTCATTAATACAAAGTACAATACAATGGATCAATGGCCATATTTAAGCTTGCAATATTCATTGGGTTGTCAGGCTAGAGGCCATGGTAACCTCCACCACTTCTCTCTTCTACTGCTCGATATCTCCTCCTCTCGGTTCTTCAAGCTCTCCCATCAATATATCCGATGCTATATTTTATTCTTTCCAGAAATTGTTCACTTCAGTTTCCCCAACTCTCTTCATCCCTTTCATCTTCCAACTTTTGATTTGTACTTTCTTCAATGACTCTTCATCTCCCATGCATCCTTTCAATCTTCATTCCAACAAATTCGCTCCACCTAAGTTGTAACATTCGCAACTGCATTTGTAACATTCTTCCTCATAGTTGTCCACACACTTGTTCATTCTATAACCGTGCTCCCAACTGCCCCAATGTTGCAACTATGCAACATTATTCTGATATGCATCACTATTTTTACTCCCAATAGTCTGTCTCATTCACATCCTGCAACAATCAATCATTGTTATATTAGATTTGTCATGTCCTCGTAACTTCCTTCGTCATGTCATCCCCAAAATGACCGCGATTCCACTACATGAGACTCCTCAGGTTTCAAGAAAGCATGTCCTCATGATTATGAGGTAAATGACTGCATCTTCAGTTTTCCAATGCAACTCCATCAATGTTTCACTCTTAACTCCACAATCCTCATCTACTATACACTTCAATCTGCAATACATCTTCCTCTACTGCACATTCCTTCTTTCAAATCATTGGTGTCCTTTGTTGCACATCAATCCACAATAACACAACAATACTCTCATCATGGAGATTTTGAAGTTTCATCTATTTCCTGTTGCAACTCAATTTTCTACAACAATTCAACTTCTGGTACTGCTACCTTCTCTATCTCTCTTTATTCATTACCACAAGCACTAGTCAGGTGCTTTTCAGTCATGCATCACTTGAACAATTCGATTTGAGTCACCTCCAATCTAGGACATCCCACTTCCCTTTTTCATGCAGTTTACAAAGTGCCTTTGATGCATCCAAACATTCAAGCTTGAATCCACACAACATGGATCCGCATGCTCCCATGTTATAGCTCCCTTGACTCAATCCACATCACCTGCACAACTTGATCTGAGTCACATCCAATCCAGGACATCCCAATTCCCTTTTTCATGCAGTATACAAAGTGCCTTCAGTGCATCCAACCACTCATGCTCAAAGATACACAACATGGAGTCACATTCTCCCATGTTACACATCCCTTTGACTCAATCTAGAACCACATGTAGAATACCTTAGTCGATTATTTTTTCGACATATACACGTTCTTGAAAATTACCAGAGACAACTTTCAAGAGTCTTCTTCTTCTCCATGCAACATCTTCACACTCAGTCCTCAACAACCTTCACTCTTCTAACATTATTATGCAGCATGTCTTCTTCCTCAATAGATTTGAAACATTGTCTTATCTCTGTCAACAACATCTTCATCAACTTCTTCATCTTTCAGACTGTATGTTATTCATTCTCAACTCGAAAGCTTTCATCATGATTTGTCTTTATGAAATCATATTATTCAACATATGAAACCTCTGTGATCTCTGTAATTTCCTTTTCTGCATAGAGATCTTCTATTGCATTTTCTCTTCATCCAAACACATTCGCTTCCATCTTCAACCACAAATTTATTTCTTCCTTCAAGCAAGTAAATACATATCGAGGGAAAATAAAATTCTATATTCTTTCCCTCCTTTCTTCGTCACATCCAACACAACCACGTGTCTCTATATTCTACTGTTTTAAAAACATTTCGCCTCTATTATTCTGTATTTCTCTTAAATTAAATTCCATACAAAACTTGTAGTCACCATCAAGTAGAAATGCACTCACTGCTACCATCATGCTCCTCAGAACATATGAGCCCAGTCTCCAGTACAGGAAACCTTCCGACTACATTCCTCTCACAACCACACTCGCTCATTTCCAGTGACCATGCCTTCATTCCATAAGATGAACCATCATGGATAACAACCACCACAACTGGCATCTAACGAATCCTCTCATGAACCACCATGCCTCTTTCATCTCGATATAATAGTCATGGATACACCACAACTACCATCTACCTCTAGTAACTGTTTATGTCAAGGACTTCTTCCTTTTCAGTAACACCCTTCTGAACTTTTCTTAATGCAATTTTATGTTCCTAGATATCTTTTCCCATTTCAGGCTTCATATTGACATCTTCTACCACTCCATTATATGCATTCTAATTCTCAGTTTCTATAGCTCCTTGACCTTCTTATCTTCGTAGATAAATCCTCGTGAGTTATTTTGTAGCCCTTAGTGAGACCATACTTCACAGGTCATTTCTTCGACACTATCTCTTATGATGCTTCCTTCAACAATACAACATGAAACCACACTCTCATAAGTCTTCTTTCTTTGTAGTTTCTTCCATCCTATCGTTGAACCATACTCTAATATATTTTCACATTCATTAATTCCGTAATTGAACTAGTTCTTATATCTCTCACATTATTTCACCGCAAATTTGAAACAAGCTCTGATACCACTTGGAGAAGTGGGCATATGCCCCCTTCCACAAGAGTATGTTCACAACAAAACATTTTCTTCATGTGTGGGTAATAGGAATCACATCTTCCATAAATATTCTTGACTTTTCTATATTTTCCTTCCTTTATCTTGCACATGCTACAACCCCTAGGGTTGTACGTCTTCTCTCATGTATCAAATTTTCTTCCATGTAGAACCACGACAACTGTTATAGAATCGTCAGTCGGTACTAACCATCCTGCTTCATGTTCACTTACTACAACTCACCTTCTATTTTAGCTCGCTTCTTCAACTCGTTGTAACCCACCATCTGCTGCAACTCGACTACTAACTCACTGCTACAATTCATCTTTTGTTGCAACTCATTGCAACTCACCTTTTGCTATTACTCACCTCTGCTGTAACTCACCTATTAACTCACTACTACAATTCGTCTTCTGCTTTAACTTGCCTTCTGGTGCAACTCACCTCACACTGCAACACTCATCCTATTTCACACACACCTTGTTGCAGCAACACACATTTCACAACATATCTCTACTATGATATTCCTTTGTTGCAACTCATCTCTTACAGTAATATGTCTCCTTTTACAACACGCCTTCTTTGAAAAATTCTTCCCATTGCATATTCTCTCTGTTCACATATTTTGTACTCAGACAAAATCGTCAACACTCATAGAACCAGAGCGCTCATTCTCCCTTTGGAAGAGCACAATTCCAATATGGCCTCCCACAAACTCATGCTACCTACATAGTCATATTATACACATTGTTCTCATTATAATTCTCTCATAGTGCATGATCTCTCCTCCTCTCGGTTATGCAATCTCTCCCATCAATATCTATGATGTTTTTTTTTATTCTTTCTAGAAAAATGTTCACTTCAATTTCCTGAGCGCTCTTTAGCCCTTTCATCTTCCAGCTTCTGATTTGTCCTATCCTCAATGACTCTTTATCTCCTATGAGTCCTTTCTACCTTCATTCCAACAAATGTGCTCCACCTAAGTCGTAACATCCACCACTACGTTTGTAAAAACTTTCCTCATAGCCATCCTCACATTGTTCTATTCTATAGAAGCACTCACAGTTGTCCCAATGATGCAACTATGCAACATTATTTTGATCTGCACCATTGTTGGTACTCCCAACATTTTGTCTCATTCACATCCTGCAACAATCAATCATTGTTTTAATAGCTCTATCATTTCCTCGTAACTTCCTTTGTCATGTCATCCCCAGGATGATTGGGATTCCACTCCATCATGGTGTCTTTAGACACCACTAATATTTTCTAAAGTTATTCCTCTTTGATTATCTTCAGTTTTGTTATTTTTTTTGTACCAAGTCACACCCACTCCAGAACAAAAATTTCTCTAACAAACTGCACACACACAGGAAGAAAGTTGCATAGTAGGATTCTAGATAAAAAATGATCAGATATAAAAATAGTAAACCAAATGATCCAGATTTGGATCCAGGAGCTTGATGGGGCTCAGAAAGGAATAAAAATCAAAGTTCTCATAATGGATTCAAACCATATGTGTGTGTATACCTCGTCGATTTGAACCCAACACAACTTGAATGGGCTCAAACGAACGTCATATGCTCCAGATATCGTGATCTATTCATTTTTCCAAACAAGCAAAAAAAATGATGATTGTATAGTCTATACAATGCCACATGGCAGTTGACTGTAAAGGTCATACGGTCGTACAATTGAAGTGGCAGTCATAGTTGGCGATGACGTGGAAGGTTTCATACAGCTAACGTGGCAGGCTGACTGGGTGTATAGATGCTGACGTGGATGGATAGGTGGACCAATCCGAGAGTGACACATTTCACCACTATAAGGGTGACATGTGGCACATCCATATTGCATACGTGGAAGGTACAGTTGGTAGTGATTGGGTTGACAGCTTAGTAGACAAGTGGACCATTGTACGGTTGACACGTGGAAGGTTTTCGGTAAATGGCGTGGTGCCACATGGCACCCCATCATTCGTTGGCATGCGTAAAAGGAATGTTTGCACTCTAGTGTATTCGACTGCATGACCTTTGGTTAGGGGAGCGCTTTGGGTGGACCGGTTACCAACACACCACCATAGGACTTGTTATAAAAAATCCACATTAAAATATTTAAAGTGTTATGGTATGGGCATTGGTGGAATGGGGGGGTTGGGGCTAGCCCCAGCCTGTAGTTTTATTACACCATCCAACCCAATGTCAAAATAACCGGTGCATACCTTCCACGATGAGGATTATCACGAGGGGCCAATGGATCTGCCATGTGACTTGAAGTTTGGAGCAGAGAAGGCCGATCATCAAGGGGCTTATCCCGTCCGATGGAACCCTATTCACATGGGATGCACAACAAATCTAGGAGCTAGCGAGGTAAGGGCCAACGCGCAGCCCCTAGGGGGATGGCGCTTGGAAATATTAAACCATATGACCTTGTATAAGGTGCATGCACCCAGGCCAGAGGGGCTTAGCTCAATAGGTTTTCAAAATTGGCTTTTATACCATATGTTAAGATTTGTTTGGATTTTATTCAGCTGTATTTGGAGATTTTTGGCCCTTTTTGGGGGATATTGGGCCCTTTTTGAGGCCAAATCTTGGGGAGAAGTTGGGATATGGTTACCAACTTCAGATATATATAAACCATGCCTTCTTGAGACCATGGGAGGACATTCAGAGTAGGTTTATGTTGAATATTTTCCAAGCCAAAGCCATTTTTATGCAAGGAAGCTATTGAGGAGCGCACCTTTGAGGACCATTTCTGAGATCTCCGGTCATCCAATTTCAATGTCGTTTCTTTTGTTGGGTTCCAGAGATCTGTTAGAAAAAGAAAAGATCAGTTTGTAACCTTTTTGGCACTGTTATGATGCCATTTTAAATATTTGAACATAAATACGAAAAACCTCACCCATAGAGACAAAGGCTCGAAGACATAGGCGAGATTTCCAAACTTCGTTATCACATTGGTGTTATGGTTTGATGTTATTTATGTTTTATTTCATATATGTATATGTGTATATGGATGTGATGTTTCTTCTATAATTTTTCCTCTTTCATTCAACTTCCTAATTGGTTAATTAACACATGCTTAATAACTCAACCATTGTCATTTAAAAGATCTTTTCAAAACAGGTGGTATCAGAGCTAGTGGACGTTTGGATTTGAGTTTTACATGATAAATAGGGAAAGGCTAAATCATGGTGAAGGTGAGGTTGTTGAAGATAATCCATTGATTGGATTGAGAAAGATAACTTCTCAAAGCGAGAAGATGGCATCAGAAGAGGGACTTTCTTAGGATGAGAAAGAGTTTTGAAAAACTTTCTTCGCCATGTCAGAGATGATGAAGGTTTTGTATGAGGATTACTTGGAATGAATGAGACCAGTTCTTGGTGAATCTTCAAATGGAAAAAGTGAAGAAGGAGAAGATCCTCCTCAAATTCCTCCTTCACCTCCATCTTCACCTCCTTCTTCTCCTTCCTCTTCAAGTTCAAGTTGTAAATCCAATGCAAAGAAACATGTTCATAAACATAAGAATGAAATGCCTTTATTAAAACTTGATGTTAAATTCGAATTACCCATGTATTATGGTGAAGTTAATGCAGAGAGACTTGACAATTGGGTCAGATAGATGGAGGTTTATTGCAACATGCAACATATCAAGGATGAGGCCACACAAATCAAGTTGGCATCATTAAGACTTGCAGGCACATCGCTCATCTAGTGGAAAAGCAAGTTGCAAAATGGCACGCAACAAGTGGGTAATGCATTTTCATCATGGAAAAGTTTTATTTTTGCACTTAGAAATCAATTATATCCTTTGGGTTATAAAGATAAAGCGTTAATTGAATGGAAAGCTTTAAAACTAAAAAAAAGACAAACAATGAAAGAATACACAAATGGTTTTCGTAAAATGGCATTGATGTTAGATATTCCTTTACATACCCAAGAAACGCTTATGAAGTATATAGGAGGTTTACTTGCACATATTCAAAATACTGTATTCATGATTGCACCAACTAATCTTGATGAGTTTTTTGTTCAAGCGACATACATTGAAGAAGGGAAAACAAGTGTTGGTGTATCAGGGGAATCGTCTTCAAGGAAAGAGGACAAAAGGAAGTGAAATGGAAAAAAGGAAAATTCAGTGGAATGAAAGGAAGAGAAACCCTCTTTCAAGCATTGTAAGAAAGAGGGGCATGATGAGGACCATTTTTGGAAATTGCATCCTGAGAAGAGACTGACGTGGTTCAAGGAAAATAACGGGAGGCAAACAATTGCAACAACAACATGACCCACAGACTTGGGATCGGATTTAGGTGATGAATCTAAAGTCTCATTAGTTGGTATGACAAGTAAATTTGGTAAAGTATTTGATTGTAGAAGTAACTTATTTCACATCAGGGTCATCATGAGGCACACTACGGTTGACACGTTGATAAATAGTGGATCTCAATCTAACTTAATTTCATAGGAATTGGTTAAGCAATTGGGGTTAAAAACACATATGCATCATGAGCCCTACACACTTAAATGGATAAGCAACAAACATCAAATGCACATAATTAAGAAGTGCACATTAAAATTTTCAATTTCATCTAAGTTTGTAGAAGAGGTAACATGTGATGTGGTGCCACTAAGTGAATGTGGAATGGTCTTAGGAAGTCCATACTTATATGACCGTAAATCAATCTTCTACAGGACAAAAAATCAATATCATTTATCCAAATCAGGTCAAGAATATGTGGTTATTGCTCATCAGGAAAAGGAAAATAAAACTCTTCAAACTATGCAACAATTAATAAAGGCAGCTCAAGAAAGAAACACACTTATAGTTGTTTCAAATCAAGTAATCGATCTTAAGTAAGAACATGAGATGATTGTAGAATGAAAGATCAATCATAATTTGCTTCAAGATAAGCTAATGTCGTGCAAGTATTTTAAACATATCAGCTGATTTGCAGTCATATTTTTGATGTTATCATTAGTAATGTTGTCGACATGGATGATAGTGGCTTTAGTAAGATGTGACATGGTACAAATGGCTAACAATATGCTGTCAGTTGTCATGATTGTGTTACAGTTGATCTTGATGAGACAGGTGCACAAGATAGAGTTCAAAGATAAAGAACAAGACAGGTGTCCTATCCTAAGATTGATGATTGGTTAGTAACCTTTTGTGGGACCAAAAGGTCCTTAGTGGGGAGGTGTGATCTAGATTTGGATCCAGGAGCTTGATGGGGCTCAGAAAGGAATAAAAATCAAAGTTCTCAGAATGGCTTCAAAACAAATGTGTGTGTAGGCCTCATCGATACAAACCCAACGTAACTTGAACATGCTCAAACGGACGTCGCATGCTCTAGATATCATAATCTGTTCATTTTTCCAAACACACAAAAAAATGATGATTGTACAGTCTGTACAGTGCCACGTGGCATTTGACTGTACAAGCCATACAAATGACATGGAAATCATAGTTTGCGATGACATGGTAGGTTCTGTACAACTAACATAGCAGGCTGACTGGGTGTAGGGATGCTGACGTGGACGGACAGGTGGACCAATCCGGGAGTGACACGTGTCACCATTGTAAGGGTGATATGTGGCACATTCGTACTGCTTATGTGGCAGGTACAGTTGGCAGTGACTGGGTTGACAACTCAACAAACAAGTGGACCATTAGACAATTTACACGTGGAAGGTTTTCATAAAATGGCATGGTGCCACATGGCCCAGACGTGGGCTGCCACATGGCACCCCATCATTCGTTGGCATGTGTAAAAGGAATGTCTGCACTCTAGTGGATTTGACCGCATGACCTCTGATTAGGGGAGCGCTTTGGACGAACCGGTTACCAACACACCATCGTAGGACTTGTTATATCAAATCCACATTAAAATATTTAAAGTGCTATGGTATGGGCATTGACGGAAAGGGGGGGCTGGGGCCTAGCCCTAGCCTGCAGTTTTATTACACCATCCAACCCAATGTCAAAACAACCGACGCATACCTTCCACGATGAGGATTATCATGGGGGGCCAATGAATCCACCATGTGACTCGGATTTTGGAGTAGAGAGGGATGATCAATGGGGGACTTATCCCATTCGATCGGACCCTAGTCACATGGGATGCATAACAAATACAAAATCCAGCGAGGTAAGGGCCAACGCGCAACCCCTAGGCCTTCTTGAGGCCATGGGAGGACATTCAGAGAAGGTTTATGCTGAATACTTGCCAAGCCAAAGCCATTTTTATGCAAGGAAGCTATTGAGGAGCGCACCTTTGAGGTCCATTTCTGGGAGCTCTAGTCATCCGATTTCAGTGTCGTTTATTTTGTTGGGTTCCAGAGATCTGGTAGAACAAGACCATATTAGTTTGTAACCTTTTTGGCATTGATATGATTCCATTTTAAATCTTTGAACATAAATAAAAAAAGCCTCACCCACTGAGACAAAGGCCCGAAGACATAGGTGAGATTGTCGAAATTCATTATCACATTGGTGTTATGGTTTGCTGATGTTTATGATTTATTTCATATATGTATATGTGTATATGATTGTGATGTTTATTCTATAATTATTCCTCTTTCATTCAACTTCCTAATTGGTTAATTAACACATGCTTAATAACTCAACCATTGTCATTTAAAAGATCTTTTTGGATCACCAAAACACAAAACTGGACATGAAATAAAGCTCTTTATTATGTTAACAACAAATTCAAAGGAACAATAAAACCTATAACAATTGTGGTGCTACTTCGGAACTGACATCTAGGTTCCTCTACTTGGACCAATGAAGACTAACTCCCACCTCCTAATTATTCATTCAAGATAGGTCCAAGAAATAGAAGGAGTCTCTTTTTTATAGGAAAAATGAGAAAATATGGTTGGAAATAGGGGTTTCCAAAACTTAAGGGAATATCTTGTAGATACGGGAAAGGGGCTTGCAGACTCTAGAAATTGTGTTCTAGCATAATGATGCTCCAAATAATTATCTCTTTCCTCTACCCCTTGGAATCCTTGTATAATGCACAAAAGTGGTTGGAGTAGTTATCCACTTTAAATGGGGGGTCAAGAACTAGAGATACCCGTAAACCCTACCCAAAATTTAGAAATTTTATATTTTTTTGATAAAAATAAATGCATACACTCTCTGTTGAAGAGAAACTAGCATATATATGCATGTTTCATTGCTATTAGGGTGCATATGGCTTGAAAATGGGGTTTTTAAAGATTTTTTGAGGAGGAACAAAGGGGGATTGTGGTCTGCAAATAGGAAAGGGATTTAGCAATTAGGCCAATATGTGAATCTATGTTTTGAGGTGGAAAATTATGTTATAATTGATTCCCTCTAATGTGTGAGGTAAGAAGAGAAAATCATGGTCGAAATACATTATGAAATATAGGAGGGGAGTGTGTAGTGGGCCCAGACTAAGTTCGTCGACATCGTTCCATAAGAGAATCTACAACAGAAAAAAAGTAAGAGTACTCTCTTCCTAAGGTGGGAATACCCATGCTCAGGAGTGAAAAAATCATGGTCGTGAAATCAAGTACATTGTGGATCCATGAGATATGTATATAAGAAGTGATCATGGCCATGAATGAGTATACAATAGATCCATGTCAAAAGACATCACAACCATGAAGTGATACATAGTGGATCTATGTCTCGAAATTAGAGGAGGATATCTAGAAACAAGAGATTTAGAAGTTGATCCTCCATAAGTACTAATTTCATATAAAGGAAGTGGTATTGTCCAATACAACTCAGGAAATAAAATAAAATAGGTGATGGTACTACATACCTGAGGTATTCAAATCAAACTTCCAATGGTATGAGTCTACACTATGTGAATAGACGTGATGAAGTCAAACACAATGAGACACCATTTGGTTATCGTTCATTGATGTATATTGTTAACAAATGAGGGACAACCCACCGATAATGATAATAGGCGTTAAGGTACCTAGTACATTCTAGCAAGTGTGAATGAATGAGTTGACATCAAACACTTGTAGAATGTAGCAATCAGGGCACAGTAAGGTATTCCCACTATCAATAGCTAGGGGAATTTTCATTGATGACTGAAATCCCCAAGGTACTAAAAATATTCTAGATACCAATCCCAGAGAAAAAAAGAGTTGAGGTCAATTAGAAGAGATCCACTGGAAGGAGGGAATCAAGCCATCCCCCATCATCCAACATGAGAAACATCAAAAGGCCAAATATTTTGAAGGAATTGGATGAAATATTGAACGGGCACACAACCACATATATCTCTTGCATGCACTAGATGGAATAGTAAACAAAAGAGACCCTCTAAGAAAGGACCAATAATGAAAACCACTGACAGAGGTGAGTAATTCCACAAATGTAGAAAATGGAACCCAAGGTACTGCACAGATCCCAAAGTGTGAATAAGGTCTTGATGTCAAACACATGGGAAACCACCCATTTAATGAGCAATGTTGGATTTTCATCTGCTAAGCACAAGTAACCTATCAATGATGAAAATAGGCCTAGGTTTCTACTCCAGTTCAATATCTTAGAGAAATGTGTCATGGTCGATAAGAGATGACCTGCGAGTAAGAAGTCAATGGGGACATTCTATACTGGTAGGAGTAAAAGACAAATATTCTTGTTGATTATGAGAAGTACTTGACATATGAGAAGCTCAACATGAAAAGTCAAGAATTCTAAGGAGTGGCCGACATAAGCTGATACTTCCCTTGAACAAAAGAATGACACAAAAAGTGGCTTGGAAAGAATAGAATCAAGAATGAATGATGACATAATTCTGTGACATAGGAGGCATCGTCAGAATCTCCATAGTGACTGGAAGGATAACCAATTGGAGGAATAGACAATCAAAGAACATAGTATAACTTTCTAAATCCATACTAAAACCAATCTACTAAGATCAAGACTCAAAACTTAGTGCTTTGCTCAAGGGAGACATGATTGTTTCCAAACATAACTGAGAACTTGACTCTTTCCAATCCTATATATATATATATATATATATATAATTTTTTTTTTTCTTTTTCATGTTATAAACGTCTGAAAAGAAAAAAACAATGTTATAATGAAATGGATGAAATGAGTGTCATGGGAAAGAAAACTAGTTCCAAGTGCAAGGAACATACCTATGCTCAATGCAAGGAACACATGTAGGATATGGACACTCGGGGGAATTTTTCCTCCAGGGATACAGGTGTCAAGTCACAAAGTAAATTGATGGAAAACTATAAATTGGAGTGAATACATAAGAAACAGGCTAAATGATATCAAGTTGAGGTCAACATTAGGCTCAAAAGTGCAAGTGGAAAATATGCAATGAAATTACAACTTAACACAAAAATATGGCATCCCCATGAGGTATTAGCCAGAATAAGAATGAGAAGAAGCGATAAGGTTTCAACAAAAAAATCATGGTGGGACTAAATAGGACCCTGGAGCCTATAGAAACTACAACATGGGTGCCAAAATGGCTAGCAAGGCACTAACTAGGGCACCCATGAAGAGGAAGTCTCCACCATAGACAATATGACACTTTTAATCAACTAGGAGAGGTTTGTGTCACAAGTAAGTGGGATCAACCCTAAAGAAAATATGGAAACAATATTAATGATGCAAAGTACAAGAGAAAATTTACCTACCCTATATTCCAACAATTGAAATCATTGCTTGTAAAAGAGTCAAACATGGACCAAAATGTTAAAAAATGGGTAAAACCTCCATTCTATGACATCCTTCCTGAAAAACTACACAACTAGACTATCTTCATCCTTCAAACATGGTGAGTTTATATATATATATATATATATATATATATATATATATATATATATATATATATATAGATATATATATAGATATAGATATAGATATAGGTATGCAATGTCAATTTCAATAATAGTTTCAACCATCCATATTAGTTGCTAGAATCAATGCAATAACGATTCCAACAAAACCATTTCGATATACAATGCAAATGTTCATTCAAATGCATTATCATAGTATACAGTTTCAAAAGTTTCAATCAACCATATGAATATTAGGATCTAGGATATATACGTTATTAACTCTAAATCAAATGATTTTAGTTAACTCTTATATTGTTGTACCAACTCTAAAATAAACCAAACCGACTACAATATCACTATTAGATACAATACCAAATCCAAAATAAACCAACCAACTATAGTATCACCAGCTATAGTATCAATGTTAAACACAAAACATTACATAATAAAAGTTCCTAAAGGAACGTTGATGATTAACAACTATACTATGTTGATTCCAAAAGAAACCAAATCATCCAATCAAGTATACAACATCAACTCTACAATAAGCATTTTTATTAAACAAATGTACATATTACATTCAAGCAATATGCCGTGGTTTACAATACTTATAATGAGTCTATCATACTCTTCCTTGTTCCGTGCAAGATTATTCAATATAACAAGAATTTACGGTCTTGTGAATGAGTCTATTAAGCTCATTTCTATTTTTTTAATGCAATATATCAGTAGTTTATAGATCTAGAAACGAGTCTATTCAACTCATTTCCATTTCGCTAACACAATATATTAGTGGTTTAAAGACATGGAAAATGTGTTCATTAATCTCATTTCTATTCTATACAATATGTATTAATATTTCACTATATAACAATAACATTCGATTTCACAATTGATTGATTAAAAGAATTTCATATATATAATTTTTCAAAATAAATGAAGTAAAATAACCACCATCTACATCTACATATACACACACATATATATAACAAAAACATTTGATTTATTAAAAAAAAAATTATATATAAAATTTGTCAAAAGAAATGAATTACAATAACACTTGAAAGGTTATATATATGTGTGTGTGAGCAATTAACAATGTACTACAACAATACTTGTACATTCAATAAGTACAATATATTTTTATGCAAGATTAGTCTCTACAAGAATTACCATAGAATTCTTCTTAACCTTTTGAGATTTGAATGAAGATCTTAAATTTTACTGGCATCTACAATGAAATTTTGAGATTTGAATTTCGAACTTGAATTCCACTTCCATCTATTTTATTGATCTTTGGATAGTGCACTAGTTGACCATTCTACCAAGTCCAATGGGTACTTTTTTTCCCCATAGACCTTCAAGCTACAACAAGGTTGTATGAAAATACCAATCTAGAAAAACGAGAGAAGAGTGAAGTTTCTAATATTGAGAGGAAGTCCCCACATCAAGAAAACTCTTCAATAATCACCAATATAAATTTAAATATTACAACATCCATCTAGTGTTAAGGTGCAAAAGTATATGAGCCCTCTATATCAAGTTGTTGTTTTACTAATTACCTAATATTCAACCACCCATGTATCATCCATATGCACAAGTGCACAATTAATTCCTTATTTATAAATATTAAATAGTTATTAATCCTCACCCTACTACTACATTTCCTATTTTCACTCCTAGATGTTCCCTTAGTCTCCTTCTATTTTTCTATTTGAGTGGGTGCCCATGTAGTCACTACTTTAGTTATTTATTAACTCTATTTAATATCTACTAATCCATTTTTCTTTCCCACACTTCTATTTGAATTTGAATTCCATGTTCCTCTTTCTTTTCCTTGTTGTATATGAATTTATCGTATAACTAGGGTGGCCAATAACATATCAGGTTTAAAGAAAAATTCACTTAAATCTATTATAATATCCTACAACTACTTGTTGTAACTACCTATTGGCTACAAGGAGGACTTGCCTGGTCCTTATGGTTATTTGGAAATGATATTTCACATATCTATCCTGATCCACTTGCCTTCACTCTGATCCAAGATTTAGACCTTCACACAAGAATATAAGAAACCTTCCTCAAACCAAATAGATAAAAAATAAAACTAGGATGAAATAAATAATCCTAACTAACCAACCAAGAGAGTTAGTTCCACAACCAAATACAGGAGGAGATCAATTATTAAAAACAAACATTGAATTTTGGGGTGGGAAAGAAGAGAGATGTTCATTTTTAATCATTGGAAAACAACTCCATACAAAGTTATATGTTATTTGTTGTTGGCACCTTCTATAACCGTCATCCATATTCTTATGTCCTTGGGCCACTTAGGACTGCTTCAAGACTCCAACTCCTATTTATGCAATAGGATGAGGTAAATTGAGATATTTGGACCTCAAATGGATGAAAATAATAATATACTAAAAAACAAGAGCTTCTTGAGGGATGAAGATCATAAAAACCCAAGGGAAACCACCACCTCTTATTTATCTATGCAATATACCTACACCACTAATATGGGATACATTAATGCATAATATATGTGAATACCAATCTGTGATGCACTTGTCAATGACAAACCCGAAAATACTTTCTTTGATACCAAAATGTAATGTATCCACTGCCCAGGTACTTCTAAATTAGCCTTCTTGGGAAAATTCAAATTTATGTTACCAATATTTAATTAATCACGAAACATGAAACCAATGCATGTAATTAACAAGAACATGCTAAACCATAAAAGATATGACCAACATGCCATGCATAACAATAACAACAATCATGCAAAATATAAATACATCTTAGATATAATAAATACACAGTGGAATTTAAATTACATAGAAAACATAGAGAGTACTTATCTTTTCAAATAAACATTCACCAAATGGATACAGATGTTGGACATTCCACCCAACCATAGACATTGTTGTTCTAGATTTCAACAATAGTTCACCCCCAAGATAGGGCTATGAATCCACAAGGACGGGTCTTAGGCCAACTCTAACACACAAAACCAACTATCAAGCTCTCACGGTTTTCCCAGCCACACAACAATCCTAGTTTACCATCTTTCTTCCCCTTCGACCCGCATAACCCAAATAAATGAACCCCTTTCTTTGCAATGTAGTCCCTCAGGTTGTTCTACTACTTTTCCAGGGATCCAGTGCTACTGCTCGAGAAATAACAATGCTGGAAACTCCAAGGATTCTCAGTTGTGGACATTTCTCTCTAAACTGCCATTATTATCATGCACACAGGCATCCATTCCTTTTTGGAATAATAAAAAATTACTTACATCCAACAAGCAATGGCTCTTTTACTTCCCATAATTCATTTCCCATGCCCAATTCAAGAGAAAAAATGAATGAGGAATGAATAATAATGATTGAGGAACAATGGAATGAGTGATTAACCCAATGAGTGAGGAACCCTGAAACAAAAAAATGGGGTTTATAAAATTACATTCAATAGACAACCAGATGGCCTTCCCCAATAAGTTCACGTAACCACTTTTCCAAACTAATACCAAGATGGGTGAATAAAATAATAAAATGACTTATTTCCTTTAGCCCCCTCTCTCGTGGAATCGTAGCCCTATATCTATGTCCTTGTCTGTCTTGCAGCCAGGGATGCATTTTATTAATATATTCAAAGTATTACATTTCTAGGTGTTGAATTGGTTTTACCACTTGGATGAGAAAAAATGCCAATCACTTGGCTACCTTGTCAAGCCAAAAAGTTAGTACAGTCAAACATTATATGGTTAGTGGACCAAAATGAGAAATAAACAAAGAAAATAAAAAGAAAAAATGTAACAGAGCTAATCATGCATGAGATACAACAAAAAACTTAAAAATAGAAGAAATAAATGGTTACTAACATATAGGCTTTTGATTGGGCTACATGGTCTCCTTCAGGGAGTGCCTTTCCCAGGAACTCATTTTTCTGTGGCCTCCCTTAGGGAATGTCTTTCTTAGGAAACCATGGTTCTCTAGCTTCCTTAAGGAAGTTCCTTTTCCAGGAACTCATTGTTTTGTTTCTGCCTTTAGGGAATGCCTTGTTTTGAGAACCTATGGTTCCTTGGCCTCCTTCACGGGGCACACAAAATTTTCATCAAGGGATCATTTTTCCTGCCAATGTTAAAGTCACACGTACGCTTGCTCACTATCACTTCATCAAATTTTCGTAACATGTTCTTGAATATTGGGTATTTTTCACTTCAGATATTTGGTTTTTGTGAGCATGTACTTATCAACAAGCTCATGGCACATACAATTCCAACCATCCCATGGCCCCTTTAGGTATATGTTCTAAACTGGAATGTAGTTAGTCCCTCTGTAAACAATTTCATTTACCAGTATCATCCTCTAACATCTACCTTTAGGTTCACAACATCTGGTAATATAGTATCTTCACCCAACCCCTCTTTGCATATTTGTACCATTAACTAGTAGAATTATCACCTTCATGAGTTGTCTCACATATGTTTTCCCCATGGAAAATTGACACTCATGTTGTTATTACCCCTAGGGTTGGGAGTCCTAATAGTTTCTTCATTCCAAGAATGAAATTGATACTATTGGTTACTATTCTTCTATCTGAGTTTATAAACACTTGATTGACCCAAGGTTCATGTATGTTCGGGGTTCCAACAAAGCCTCTAAAACTATCGACCATCCTAGTAAACCAGAAGGCAATGCAGCACGCAGAGTGCACTGCGCCGTCTCACCTAAGATAGTCTTAATGGGTGGCTGCAATACTCATGTGTTTGCAACCAGAATTGAGTGGGGATATGAGAGATGCACGCTGAGAGTTCTATTTTAACTTATTAATGCAATAAACTGTCATTCAAAATTATGCATAGAATATAATCAACTCATTAATTTAGAATAACAACAACTACTGAAGACAGTAAATAAAAACATGCATTCAATCACATAACACAGGTTTTACCATGGTTCACCCCCTCCTGGGCTATGTCCACAAAGATCTGGCTCTCAAGCTCTCTTAATATAGTGGTTCCAAAACTACAACACCATGTGCTTTATAACTCTTCTTAGTCGGGTTGAGATCCATTATGAGGTGTACTAGATCGCACCAGGCTAATCATCTTACGATCTAACCCTTAAGATCTGCCCTCCTTATTCCTCTCCAACTCAACAACTTACAAAATTAGGTCGTATAGAAAAATATTACATCTCATCAGCAAAACAAGACTCCTCTAGTCTCTACTTATCCGCGCCCTCTCCCTATGAGACCTAGGTATTTATATTTATACGTTTCTGGCTCACCATCCATTACAATGTATTGCAAAAACCCTAACCCTAATGTCATTAGGTCTTCCATGCATGCAAACGTGTTGCCCTTCCTTCCAGTTGTTGTTTTTCTTGTGCATGCCTTATTTCCCAAAATAGCCTTTCTTTCCGCTTTGGCCTACTTCCAACAGGCCCCCAACATTGATATGTGGCTCGTCTCGAGCCACCTAACCTTTGTGAGCTTCGTCAATCTTCCTGTTGATTGCCTGGAACTTATCCCTAAGCTCCCTTGGTTGCCTTTGAGCCTGCATACTCTTCTCCTTGAGTGAGTCTACTATTTGCGCCACAATCTCGTCACTAATCAACCCTGCACATTCTGCCTGGGTCTGTGCCATATATGTCTTAGCTTCCTCTGCCTGTGCAATGAATTTTGCTACTCTCTCTTGAAGCGGTTCCATTTGCACTTGACGCTCCTTTTTCTGAGTCCTCATCGTGGTGAGTTATTCCTGTAGTTTCTTCATATCATGCGCCCCTTTGACGTGCTCCGTAATGGACATTGTCTTCTGCCTCTGCTTGAGGTCCTGAATAGCTGCGCTTATCCTTTATTCTTCCTTGTCCCACTGTTGTACTTTTTGATCCTCTTCCAGCTTCATCCAAAGTTGTGTTGCTTTATCGAACAAGTCGACTGTTGCGCTGACCTATCGCTCTATCTCCTGTAGCTGCTTTGTTGCCTCCTACTTCCTTTGCTCCCTTACCTCCAATGGAGTGGTAGGTGTGAGATTCTCATGGATATTCTCGATCTCCTGCTGATATTGATCGATTGCTTGTGTAATCTGATCAATATTATCATTTGCCGTGAGTTTTTCCCTCTGCGTGGTCTTTGGAATATTTTCATAAGTTCTGGCCACTTTTTGTTCCAATCCGTTCATGTGTTCTCTCTCCTCTTGGGTCTTGAGCTTGGCCTGCTCATATATTAATTCCATCTCATCCCATTTATCCTTTACCTACTGTAATTAGGCTATGTATGTGCATGCATGAGACTGTACCTCCTAGGTAACATTAACCTATAGTTTATGTAGAGCCTTGGATGGTATTTGCGATAATACCAATTGGAGTTGAGCTAAGTCCTTTAGGGGTGTCTGCCCCATGATCTCGTCCATGCACAACATGCTGGGTATAATGTGGAATGTTACACTCAGTTGCGGTATTGTGTGGACTATAACCCGCTCACTTGCTTCGGGTTATCCTCTTTTCTATGATTCTGATGGCCCTGTTCATATGTTGTTTCCCACTGCCTACGCTTCCCTGGTTTGCTTGAGGAACTGTTGCATGTCTACCAACTCCTCTTCAATTCAATCCCTGTGGTGCACAACATTCTAAAAATACTCGAATGTATGATCCTGAACCATTTGGGCTATCATTTCTGAATCATCTTCAGTAATCGTGTACTCTGGAGGTGTTCTATGCACCTTCATCTTCTTGCATGCACCCCCCATCTGAGTAGTTGGTCACTTAGTCAGGCTTGGTTCTTGTGGATTGGGACTTGGTGTCAATCCCTTCGCTGCCTCAGCCTATTTTTGATGTATTTGGGGTGACTTCATATTATTCTTCTTCCCCTTCTGGGTTCCTATCTTAGATGTCCCTTCTTTTGTCTGATTTGTTTTGGTCTGGCCTATCCTTGGTTTCTTTGGCACTGGGATCTCCTGAGGCCGTGTCTCTCATTTCCCTACCTCCTTGGAATTTGTATGTTCCTGTCTTGCCTCCTCTTCCTCTATCCTTGCAGGTATGTCTTGAGTAAGGACTGGAATCCTCCAGTCGCCTTCCCAATCCTTGATAGTGATTTCTATGTTGCCCTCCATGATGCAATAGCACAATTGTAGCCACTATGTGTTGGGGTCCTTCCAAGCCTAGATCCACATCACATGTCATGTGGCCTTGAATTTAGCTATGCCCTGATAGTAGGAAACAACCTGTGGTGTTATTATCCAGAGGTTGGCGATGGCCTCCTATAGATTACATAGGTATCCTTCGAATATAGCTGCATTCATCTTCCTCTGCTTGGTGTTTGATGGGGTGCCAAGTGAAAAATATCTCACTCCATGATTGGGTTTAGGTCTAGTGGTGAAAAATGCATATCCTGGTTCCTTCCATCTCGTAATGTCTATCAACATGAGCAACCATGAGTAATGGAATTATGTTCCTATATCTTGTGCATCCTTGCAGTCATCCAGAAATAGATTCAAAATATAAGGACCCTAGCTGACTGTGATTCCCTCAAAAAACTTTGCTGCAACTGTGAAAACCCCAACCGAGACTTCCTCCTTGCGGAATTTTCTTAGCAGCTTGCAGGCCATGATTTTTGAAGCCATTCTAGTTGTAGCATCGCTGATCCATTTGATGATGATTCTGCGTGTCCCCTGTCAGTGATTTATTTCTTTTTCATCTCCTCAGCGAGTGATTTCTCCTTTGTTTTATCATTGAGAAATTTCGCGGGATCCATGCCTCATGATGGCAACCTTGTAATGTGCACAATGAGCTCTATGTCTATTGAGACGAGCTTGTCTAGTCATATATCTCTGCCATGGGTTACTGCCATCAGTTGTTTGATGCAATTGTTGGCGTACTGTCCTCTGCCAAAGTTTGGTAGTTCCAATAGACCTAAAATGCCCATTTTTTCTAACCCTACTACCCACTAGAGTGGTTGATGAACCGGTTCCCCAAATAGATCTACAGCCACTATATGTAGGTTGGCTTTCTTCGCAAACTCCAGAAACTTGTCTGTGTCCGTTACATTGTGGTCCAAGTATTTTAGCTTATTGACATAACCTAACAAGTCTGATTTCACCCATACCCCTTCTGGTATATGTGACAAAACAATGGTTGCGACAGGTTGCTTGTGTGGTGACCTTGGTACCTGTTTCTTGTCCTTTTTTGGTGGTGGCCAACTCAAGGTTCCAACCTCCATTGGTCATTCTTCGACACACTGTTCTAGCCATCATTTGACATATTCTCCTACTCCCTCTTGTGGATGGTCCGACACGGTTGTCTGTGACTCATCTGGTTCGATCGCTTCTACCTGCTTTGGAGCTGTCTCATTGATTCTCAGAGCTTCTTCAGGGTTCTCTAGTTGTTCTTGGATTCATGTGCCCTAGTTATTTTTCCCCTATTCCTCTGTTGACATCTCCACGTTCATTCCCTCCGATGTTGTCTGTTGGATTTATTCTACCATAGGTGTGGGGTTAATTGGTTTGGTATCCAGTGATGGGATTTCATCGACATTGACGACCTCTAACAATTGTTGTTCGCTTTCCTATGATTGTACCTGTGCCCTGGTCCTAACTCTGGAGTGTCGGGTAGTCTGGCTCGTTTGTGCTTGTTTTGGTGGTGCCATGGTGGGAAATTTGGTCGTTCTCCAAACTCAGTGACCTCTGTAACCTCTATGAACTTCTCTCTGTGCTTCATATGCTCTAATGATCTATGTCTTTTCTAGTCTCGCAATAGGATGTTTGCTCTCACATCCGTGCTTTGTATGGGCATCGTATGGATCTTGTCGAAGACACTACCTTTATTATGGATTCAATGAACCTCCGGTTCCTTCATACTTTCCATTACTCTCCCTTGTCATCTCTAGTTGGCACGATTAATGCGATGTCCCGTCGGTCACTTCTAGCATTCAATTCCACTTTCCTTCGTTATTTAGTACCTCTTTTTTCATCTTTATGTTTCCTGCTTGTTTCCGTTGTGAACCGACCGTTGGCCTTGTCTTCACTGGGTTTGTATTCCTAAGCGCGTGTTCTCTTTCTCGTTTCGACACACTGTACCTCTGTTGGTACCATTTGGTATCATGTATTTCTTTTTTTTAGCTGTGTGGTGACTTTTATGTTGTGGGTGGTCGACTGTCCTTGCAAAACTTCAGTTGGATCCCATTGATCATCCCTCTGATTTCTTCTCCTCCTAAGTATTTCAACTATACAACTCCCCCATCTGTGACAGTTTTTACTTCGTACGATCCTAACCAGTGCATTATGAGTTTTCCTAGATGCTGAATGGATTTTTTGTCATACATCAACACTAAGTCTCCTTCCGTGAAATTTTTCTTCTTGATGTGTCTATCATGCCACACTTTGTCCATTTCTTTCTGAACTTATTGGTGGAACTTTTCTAGGATCTAATCTTCCTCCATGATCATAAATTGATTTAGTCTCTCCTGTATTGTGCCTCGCTCTATCATGTGTGTAATTGTTTCTACGCACAGACTAGGTACCATAAATTATAATGGCACCACTGCTTCTTATCCATATACCAGTTTGAATGATGTGTGTCCTGTCAACTTCTTGCATGTGGTCATGTATGTCCACAATACTGCTGGTATTTTGAGGTCCCAATCATCCTTGTTGACATTACAGATCTTTGTCAGTGCATTCTCAAGGGTTTTGTTAAATGCTTCTATTGTGCCATTTTCTTGTGGGTCATATGGTTTGCTCTGTTAATGATGGACTTCAAATTCTTACGTCATAGACTTAGTAATGTTGTTAATGAAGTGAGTGCCTTGGTCGCTCATCAAAATTATTGGGCAACCAAATCTAGTTATTACTTGTTCGAATAGAAAGTGTGTTGTTGTTTCTGCGTTGCAATCTTTAACTGGTGTTTCCTCTACCCATCTTGTTAGGTATTCTATTGCGGTGATAATGTACCTTGCTCCTGTTCTTTTTCTAGTGGGTTGATTGGTCTGACAAAGTCTATTGCCCATTTTTTGAATACCTATAATGTTACCTGTGGTTGTAATGGAATCTCATCCCTTCTATTGTGTTTACCAACCCTTTGATAGACATCACATCTCTAGAAGTACTCCTTCGAGTCTTTGTGAATGGTTTACCTATTGGACAACTGAGAGGGGAGGTGAATTAGTTGTCACCGTGCTTAAACACTTATGCTTCTTTTAAAATATTTACAAGGAACTCAATGATGATTAGAATAATGCAGGGAAATGAACAATGGCACATTCAACATCAGTCACATATATGAGAAACACAGAGACAAAAATTTCCCAAGGAAACCCATACAGGGTAAAAACCTCTTCTTCTTTATATGATAAGTATTATTTACATTCTTTACTTTATCATACATTTGAGCACCAACTCATTGTGAGGCTACAACCTCTATTTTGCAAGCTGTAACTTGCTGAGAGCACCAACTCTTTGTTTTTCTCTAGCACCCACTAGAAGGAAGCATCAACTCCCTGGTTTCTCTAGCTCCAACTAGAAGGAAGCACCAACTCCCTGGTTTCTCTAGCACCAACTAGAAGAAAGCACCAACTCCCGCCCCCACTTGAACCTATGAGGACACTAGTCCTCTCTAGCACCTCCCAACCACCCTTGATTATGAATATGAAATACTGAAACCTATTATAGTGATATAATTTTCAATAACAACTTACCAGTCTCATCACTGTTTTGCAAGATTTGGCTACTCAGACTTCCTCACTGTCTTCCAGCATGCATCCGCTGCCCATTCTGTTCTTCTGCTTTTTATGATCTGTGCACCATGTCCATTCGCTGCACAGTTCTTCTTCTGTTCTTTTCACTTGCTGCACTCTGATCCTTCTTCATGCATGAATCACCTTCAACAACAACATCCAAAGCAATTCCAACAACAACAACAATCCCATCTCTTCTCTGTACTGTGTATTTATAGTTGTTGTGCACCTTGTGCATGAAATGCACACAATACCTCTGCATACTCACACCATGCCAATATCCTCCACAACTCGAGTGCTCTGTTTGATCATCATCGTGACTCTTCAGCTTCTCTGGTCATTTTTCCACTCGTTCAACATCATTGTATGTTATGCTGAGATTCCTCAGCTTCTCTGGCAGTTAAGACTCTTCGTATTCTCTGTGACAGTCGAGCTCACCTTCTCTGTTCCAGTTACAAGCTTCAATGCTCATCTAGCTTTCAATCGCCTCCACGAGCATCTTCATCCCTCTTGAAGATTCCCAGAGACTCTTCATCTCCTCTGTCAATCATCCCGAAGTGTCTTCGAGTCCTTTGGCAGAAACCATCAGTGGTTTCTGGCAGTTACACTGTGACGTGAAACAGTAGCCCTCCGATTATGCTCAGATTCACCTGCATCATTGGATTAACTCTAATGGGTTCTTGTGTTATTTACCCGTTTCACACTTTCGCAATTCAAAGATTTTGCGATGAGACATCTTGAGTCTCCATGTCACAAGTTTCGAAACTCCGAAACAGAGCTTTTCTACGCTAGCTCCTTCCTTTATATGACCATGGCTGTGACCAAGCGCTTATGCATAAAGCGCTTTCACGATTTTGCATTTCGTGAATCTGGAGATGAGGCATCTCGACTCTCCATGTCATGATCCCTGAAACACCGAAAAGAAGCTTGTCTGCACGTACTCTTCTGTTCAGCTCTTCGATAGTGTGACCACCGGCTGAGACCACACGCTTATGCATAAAGCGCTTTCATGATTTCGCATTTCGTGAATCTGGAGATGAGGCATCTCGCCTCTCCAAGTCGTGATCCCCGAAACCCTGAGATGGAGCTGAGATCAACAATCCACGATCTTGATGAATCTACGGTCCATATCTCATCGTGAATTCGCATCTCATGATTCCTTCGATAGAGTTTCTTGTCACTCCAAGTCACGATAGGCGAGACTCTGAATTGAAGCTTATATCAATGGTCCAGACCACACCTTGATCTGACGGTTGCAATTAAATCGCTATTTCGATAGTTATGTTTCTTACCTCTCCAAGTCGCAATTCGTGAAACTCCGAAATGGAGTCGAATCAACGGTCCAGATCACACCTTGATCTGATGGCTGCGATTAAATCGTGATTTCGCATATCATGATTTCGGTGGTTATATTTCTTGTCTCTCCAAGTCGCGAGTCACGAAGCTCCGAGATGGAGCTGGATCAACGGTCTAGAACAAACCTCGATCTGACGGCTGTGATTAAATCACGATTTTAGTGGTTATGTTACTTGCCTCTCCAAGTCGTGAGTCGCGAAGCTCCGAGATGGAGCTGGATCAATGGTCCAAAACAAAACTCGATCTAACGGCTGCGATTAAATCATGATTTCGCATATTGTGATTTCAGTGGTTATGTTACTTGCCTCTCCAAGTCACGATTCACGAAACCCCGAAATGGCATGGGATCAACAGTCCTGATCAACACTTGATCTGACGGTCATCAAGAATTGTAAATGGGATCCAATGATCAGAATTGTTGCTTCTCTTCCCGAACTTACTTTGTTCTTCTTACTCTGATCTTGCCATTGATGATCTGCCAACAATCCTCTGCACTATCTCTTCTGAGCTTAATCGAATCTTCTCTGCAGCGTCTTCTCATAATGCCCATCTATTACATACTTTCTGTACTCATTCTATCTTCATTGTTGTACTTTCCATCAATGACAAGCATTCATTGTCTATTAAATATTTTCCAACAATCTCCCCCTTTGGCATTGATGGCAACATAAGCACCCACATGCATTCAGACTCTCCTCCCAGACTCTTTTCTCCCCCTTTGACATCAATGTCAAAGAAGAAACATGCTCCCCCTGAGTTGTTGCAAAACATACTCCCCCTGTCAACTATGAGCATCTTGGAAATACACCAGATATTCAATAAGTACTCCCCCTGACCAGGTGAATAGATTAGACACAAGAAATTATAATCCCAACCTTTTGACGAAGATATCCAAAAGGGGTTGCTGCTAATGGTTTTGTAAATATATCTGCAATCTGTTCTGTAGAAGGTATATAATTCAGTTGAACAATTATGTTTGTAACTTGTTCTCTGAGAAAATGTTACTTTATTGGAATATGCTTAGTCTTGGAATGAAGAACAAGATTCTTGGAGACACTAATGGCATTGGTGTTATCACAGTGAATTGGAATGGGATCAGTGTAAGTTACCTCCAGATCTGCAAGAGTTTGTATCATCCATAAAATTTGTGTGCAACAAGTAGCAACAACAATGAATTCTGCCTCTGTAGTGGATAATGAAATGGATGCTTTCTTTTTACTAAGCCATGCAACTAATGAGTCACCCAGAAAGAATGCTCCTCCAATTGTGTTTTTTCTCTCATCAACGTAGTTTGCCCAATCTGCATCTGAATAAGTAGTTAACTGGAAATTTTGATTTCTGGGATATCACAGACCATAAGTCATTGTTCCTTTCAAATACCTAAATATCCTTTTGACAGCTTGCAAATGACTCTGTTTAGGTGCAACCTGATATCTTCCTACCATTCCTACAACATGCATTATGTCTGGGCGAGATGTTGTGATGTACAACAGGCTTCCTATCATTGATCGATATGAGCTTTGATC
>ML810753.1:100459-121079 GCA_009831015.1 Picea engelmannii | reverse complement strand
AGTGAAGGTTTGTTACTTGGCTGCATCATTCTTTGTTGTGGCAAGTATTTATTCCTTTGAAATCTTAATTGCTCATGTCTAAGTCTTAAGGAACAATTTACAGCTTTGTGACCAAAGTTAGCACAGTAGAAACAATAGCCATACAAGAATTCTTTGTACCTGGAAAATGGTTGTCTTCTTTGAGCAAATCGATTTCTTCCAGACTGATGACATCGTTCAATAGTGAGCAAATTACTTCTTTGTTCTACAGATTCAGATCTGGCATCTTTTACCTTACTTGACCTGGGCGCTTGATTGTCTTCCTTTGTTTTTGTAGGATTGTTATTGTCATTGGTTGTACTTTTGACAAACTTGATGGGTTCTTCATTTCCTGGCTTACCACTACTTGATCCCTCTTCATTCCCCAAGCTAGTTTTCATCTTTGGATTCCTTTGTTGATTCAGAATGGTGTCCAATCCTTCTGAGGCTTTGATACTTGATAGATTTTGATTATACAAGGCTTGAAACTTCTCCATTTCTTTCCTCGTTTTCAATACTTCTTGTTCTAATGCTTCACATCTTGCCTTCTTTTCTGATAGCTGTTGTTTCAGAATCTCTTCGATTTTCTTTGCCTCTTCCAATTCTACTTTTAGTAGGACAAGGTCTTCATCAGGTTCATTACTGTATTTCTCGAACTGTATCAACAATTGTCTTTTCTTTCTGTTCTTGATTCTTAGTCTATCAATCTCTTACAATGCACTGATCAGTTCTCCTTCCATGTCAACCACAACTTCTTCTTCATCACTCCCTGTGGTTTTATTATCATAATCCTCTTTGGCCATAAGTATGAAGTCATTTAGTTTATCTTCAATAGAGGAGTCATTTTCTTCATCATATGAAGGATTATCATCATTGTTTACGCACATACTTTTCTTCTTAAAGTTTTTTTCTTTAAAGAAATTTCTGTGTTTGTACTTCTCCTCATCATCACATGTCTGATCCTTTCCTTTGTGGGGACATTTATTTGCAAAATGACCTATCCTACCACAATTGAAACATTTGAAAGACAGCTTACCTTTGTATTTTCCTAATCCCTTCTTCAGTCTCTTCACAAATTTTTCTTCAATTTCATCGGGCTCAGAATTGTCATTCTTGTCTGCTTTAAATGATGCTTCTATGGAAGTAGGTTTATCATTAACTATTCTAATTTCATATGCATTCAATGTTCCTAGCAATTGATCAAACCCCAAGGTTTTTAGATCATTAAGTTCTTCTATAGCAGAGACCTTCGGGTTGAACCTATCTGGAAGAGATCTCAAGATTTTTTGAACTAAAGAAGGTTCATCAATTGTTTCACCAAGTGCCTTCATTACATTTACCATTTCTTCTACTCTTAGAAATTATTTTCCAACAGTTTCATCTTCCTTCATCTTCAACTGTTCAAACTGTATTATGTAGGTTTGAAGCTTTGCATCCTTTATTTTCTCATTACCCTCATAGCTGCTAATGAGTTTGTCCCACATTTGTTTGGTAGTTCCTAGGTGTATAACTTTTACGAATTCTACTTCTGCAAGCCCACTCAAGATAACATTCATAGCCTTAGCGTTGAAGCTAAATTCTAGTTTATCATCCTTATTAGATAGCACAACTGGATTTACATAACCAATATCTACCACATCCCAGACATCTGCACCTAACGACATTATGTAGGTTCTCATTCTAACTTTCCAGAAGGCAAAGTTTGTTCCATTGAACAGAGGGGCCTTATTGGTTGAATTTACTTCATGGCTTGACATGTTTAAGCTCTAGAATCTACCCTTAGATAAAAGGGGCTTGCTCTGATACCAACTGTTGGACAACTGAGAGGGGGGGTGAATCAATTGTCACCCTGCTTAAAAAATTATGCTTCTTTTAAAATACTTACAAGGCACTCAATGATGATCATAATAATGCAGGGAAATGAACAATGACACATTCAACATCAGTCACATATATGAGAAACACAAAGACAAAAATTTCCCAAGGAAACCCATACAGGGTAAAAACCTCTTCTTCTTTACTTTAAGTACAGGGTAAGTATTATTTACATTCTTTACTTTAAGTACAGGGTAAGTATTATTTACATTATTTACTTTATCATACATTTGAGCACCAACTCATTGTGAGGCTACAACCTCTGTTTTGCAAGATGCAACTTGCTGAGAGCACCAACTCTTTGTTTTTCTCTAGCACCCACTAGAAGGAAGCACCAACTCCCTGGTTTCTCTAGCTCCAACTAGAAGGAAGCACCAACTCCCTGGTTTCTCTAGCACCAACTAGAAGGAAGCACCAACTCCCTGTATTCAAGCCCCCACTTGAACCTCTGAGGACACCAGTCCTCCCTAACACCTCCCAACCACCCTTGATTATGAATATGAAACACTGAAACCTATTACAGTGATATAATGTTCAATAACAACTTACTAGTCTCATCACTGTTTTGCAATATTTGGCTACTCAGACTTCCTCACTGTCTTCCATCATGCATCCAATTCCCATTCTGTTCTTATGCTTTTTATACTCTGTGCGCCATGTCCATTCGTTGCACAATGCTTCTTTTGTTCTTTTCACCTGTTGCACTCTGATCCTTCTTCATGCATGAATCACCTTCAACAACAACATCCACAACAATTCCAACAACAACAACAACCCCATATCTTCTCTGTATTGTGTATTTATAGCTGTTGTGCACCTTGTGCATGCAATGCGTGCAATACCTCTGCATACTCACACCATGTCGATATCCTCCACAACTCGAGTGCTCTGTCTGATCATCATCGTGACTCTTCATCTTCTCTGGCCGTTTTTCCACTCGTTCATCATCACTATATGTTATGCTGAGATTCCTCAGCCTCTCTGGCAGTTGAGACTCTTCGTCTTCTCTGTGACAGTCGAGCTCACCTTCTCTATTCCAGTTACAAGCTTCAATGCTCATCCAGCTGTCAATCGCCTCCACGAGCATCTTCATCCGTCTTGAAGATTCCCATAGACTCTTCATCTCCTCTGTCAATCACCCCGAAGTGTCTTCGAGTCCTCTGGCAGAAACCATAAGTGGTTTCTGGCAGTTACACTGTGACGTGCAACAATAGCCCTCCGATTATGATCGGATTCACCTGCATTGTTGGATTAACTCTAATGGGTTCTTGTGTTATTTACCCGTTTCACACTTTCACAATTCAAAGATTCTGTGATGAGACATCTTGAGTCTCCATGTCACGAGTTCCGAAACTCTGAAACAGAGATTTTATACACTAGCTCCTTCCTTTATATGACCATGGCTATGACCAAGTGCTTATGCATAAAGATATTTCACGATTTCGTATTTCGTGAATCTGGAGATGAGCCATCTCGACTCTCCAAGTCGCGATCCCCGAAACGTCGAAAAGAAGCTTGTTTGCACATACTCTTCTCTTCAGCTCTTCGATGGTGTGACCACTGTCTGAGACCACATGCTTATGCATAAAGTGATTTTGCGATTTCATGAATCTGGAGATGAGGCATCTCGACTCTCCAAGTCGCGATCCCTAAAACCCTGAGATGGAGCTGAGATCAATGGTCCACGATCTCGATGAATCTACAGTCCAGATCTCATCGTGAATTCACATCTCGTGATTCCTTCGATAGAGGTTCTTGTCACTCCAAGTCGCGATAGGCGAGACTCCAAAATGAAGCTTAGATCAATGGTCCAGACCACACCTTGATCTGACGGCTGCGATTAAATCATGATTTCGCATATCGTGATTTCGATGGTTATGTTTCTTACCGCTCCAAGTCGTGATTCGCAAAACTTCGAAATGGAGTCGAATCAATGGTCCAGATCACAACTTGATTCGACGGCTATGATTATATCGCGATTTCGGTGGTTATATTTCTTGCCTCTCCAAGTCGCAAGTCACGAAGCTCCGAGATGGAGCTGGATCAACGGTCCAGAACAAACCTCATTCTAACGGCTGTGATTAAATCGCAATTTCAGTGGTTATGTTACTTGCCTCTCCAAATCGTGAGTCACGAAGATTCGAGATGGAGTTGGATCAACGGTCTAGAAAAAATCTTGATGTAACGGCTGCAATTAAATCACGATTTCAGTGGTTATGTTACTTGCCTCTCCAAGTCGCGATTCACGAAACCCCGAAATGGCGTGGGATCAACAGTCCCGATCAACACTTGATTCGATGGTCATCGAGAATTGTAAAAGGGATCCAGCGATCATAATTGCTTCTTCTCCTCCCGAGCTTACTTTGTTCCGCATACTCTGATCTTGCCATTGATGATCTGCTAACAATCCTCTGCACTATCTCCTCTGAGCTTAATCGAATCTTCTCTGCAGCGTCTTCTCACAATGCCCATCTATTACATACTTTCTGTACTCATGCTATCTTCATTGTTGTACTTGCCATCAATGACAAGCATTCGATGTCTGTTAAATATTTTCCAACATGACCACCATAGTCCTGCACGCAATACCTTATGCGTGGTATATTTTCTTGCGTAATGTTCTATTTATATTCTCTCATGGGCCTTTGCTAAAACTCTTGGTATTTCATGTTCTAGCACATATCTTCGCAATATGCTATCTGCACCCATTTTTTATAAGTGTCATGCGATAAGTTGATAGTCTGTAGCCCCGACTACCATGTTATTCTTCTGCGTGATGTTATATTCCTGTGGAGAAGTACATGTACTCAAGTACTGAATGAGATATGTAAAGTATTCATCGACGATCTGGACTGAAAATAACTGTGCGTCCAAAAAGTTGTCTTTTAAATTTGTAGGTTCTTTGTCGTTCATGACCCTTGATAAGTGGTCAAGTCTTGCATTCAACTTTCCTGGCTTGACTATTACTTCAAAATCAAACTCTTGAAACAATAATAACCATTGATAGATTCTCCCCCCCTAACACTGGCTTGCTGACTAGGTATTTAAGGGCTGAGTGATCTGTGAACATCTTAAAATGTTTTCCCAATAAGTAATGTTTGAATTTATGCAATGTGTATACCATAGCTATGCCTTCCCTCTCTGTAGTGTTATAGTTCTACTTCGTTTCTAATAGTTTTTTGCTCACAAATGCTATAGGGTGATCCAAATCTCCTGTTCCTGGCTACGCCAAGATATCTCCAAGTGCTATGGCTGATGCATCTACATGTACATGGGATGTATTCTCCCATTTTGTAAATACTAGTATTGGCATAGTGACCATCATTTATTTCAGCGTATCCAGATTGTGTTGACAATCGTCATTCCACTGAATCTTTTTATCTTTTCTTAACAGTTTCTCCATTGGTGCGGTAATCTGTGCATGCCCTTTGATTAATTTTTTGTAGTATCCTATGTCTCCCAATGCCGCTCTTAGTTGACGGACTGTCTTTGGTGCTGGCAAGTTAACAATTACTGCAATCTTTGCAGGATCCACTAATAAGCCTTGTTTTCATACTATATGGCCCAATAGTATTCCAAACAATGTTCCAAATATACATTTCTTGATGTTTAATGATATCTGGAACTGCCTACATCTTTCCAACATCAACCGTAAGACCTCTACATGGTCTTTTAATAGAATATAGACTATCCAATCATCCAAATATACTTCTATAAACTGGTGGATAAATTCTTTGAATGCAACGATGACTACTCTGGAAAATATTGCTGCTTCATTCTTCAATCCAAATGGCATGACTGTGTACTGGTAGGATCCCCATTCTGTAGCAAACGTGGTCTTGAGTCTGTCTTCCTATGCTATCTTGATCTAGTGGTAGCCTGAGAATCCATCAATGAATGAGTAAACTTCGTGTCCTCCTACGTTCTCCAACACTTCATCCGTGAAAGGTGTAGGGAACGGGTCATGTAGGCATGCATCGTTCAACTTCCTCAAGTAAACGCATATTCTTATCCCGCCTTATTTTTTCTCCTGAACTACCATCGGGATTATCCATTCCGATTCTTCCATTGGTTCTATTATTCTAGCTTTGAGCATCCCATCGATCTCATCTTTGACTTTCTTCTTATATATCGGGTTTAATATGTATGGTCGTTGTTTGATCAGTCTCGCTTCAGCTCTAAGTGGTATCTTCATTTCTCCTAGCTCTCCCGCTACACCCTTCATTTCTGTAAATATTGTGGGGAATAGGTCGTTGTAATCGTGCAGTAACTTTGTTATGCTTTCTACCGTTGGCTTGTCTCAGTAGTCTCCAATGCTGGCCATTTTGGGATTCTCAACTGTCCCAATGTCGACTTTCTTCACCTTGATCAGCGTAGCGATGAATTCTGATTCTAGAGGTGGACCTTCCACTTATCTTTTGCCTTCTTCTTCCTCGATATGAATATTGCATGGATAATCTTCATATGGTAGTTCTTCTTGCACATGGTAGCATGCCAACAATTCCTTAACTATCTGTTTGTTCCTTTGTTGTTCTTTTGTTATGAGTTCGACTTCTGGTTCCTTAATGAATATCACCCCTCTTATATGCTTAAGTGCTACATCTATGTTGGGGTTCTCATGCTTCAATGAGAAAGTGACTGTAAAATTCTGTTGTAGGACTATCCAGTTCGAATTTCCTTTGTGCAATTCCTGGTCTGTATACCAGTTTGCTGGTATGCCTTCTAAGGTATGTATAAAATGATGAGCTCATTCCTCTGGGGGTGTCATTTTCCACAGCGCTCTGCACTTCTCCAAGTGTTTCATTGGTGCCCTCTGTCCATCATACTTCTGTTGCTTGTTGTTTTTTTTTCTTGTGCCAAACCTTATGCATAGTAACCGCTTACATTGGTACCAATCTGTGATTTTTTCTTTGTGTGCGCCCCATCATTTTGCAGGTGTGGCTTTGAGTGCTATATAGAGTGATAAGAGTCTTTGATTTTCTATCACATCATCCTCATACTATGCTAAGAATTATTCTAGATCATTCACTCTGTGGAAACTGGGTGGTTCCCTTATCTCCATACTACCCATCTTACTACGCGGTCTATTCTTACGCACCTTCTTGTGGAAACTTTGTGTAGCCTTTGTTGCCAGTTCTCTAAACCTGTATCCGAGTCTGTTGCACATGAAGTAATGCTCTACCAATTGAGTATCCCATCTATAGTTGGGTTTACGTAATCCTCATTGCGCATAGTTTTTCTGTACAAACGACTGATTTCCTCTAATTCTAAACAAGTAGGTTCTACAAACCTTTCCCCTTCTGTTGGGTCTAATGGCACGATGACCCTGTATTCACTTGAGTCAAATGCCATTTTTCGTGTCTTCAAATTGATTATGGCCTGGTTTTCAAACGCCCAATCCAAGCCAAGCAATGCTGGATATTGTGTTGTGCTGTCCATTATTTCAATCACTTCGAAGTCTACTTTAGTGCACACTCCATCTAGGTCTATTGTCAGTCATTTCATTCTACCAATTGGAAGGACTCTGTATTGGTTTGCTAGTTTGATTTGGATAGGTGAATATCGTAATGTGGGCTCTCCCATACATTGCTATGTCTTGTTTGGTAGTACATTAACTTCAGATCCTAGATATAGTATGATATCTCCCATGTTGAAATCTATGATGTTGGCATTCAGCCTGAACTCCCTACTTGTTCTTCTCCTTGTATGTAGGTGATTGAATATTTTTTATTCTAGTTTTCTTTCTGTCTCTATGCTACATTTTTCTAATATGTTTTTCAATATTTTAACAATGGATGGATCATTCAAGAGTTTTATGCATGACTGCAAAAAGGGTTTGATTATACTTACTTGTCCCATGGGTTTCATTTTGTTGGTATGATCCAACTATGGAGGCATCTCGTAATCTGGAGCCTCTTTAGTTTGTTGCATCATTGAAGTTGACACAATTCTGTCCTTTTGAAATTCTTATTTGGCTTGCTTAAATATCTCATTTTCATTCTGCGTGTCGAACTGCTTCCATGGTTCGACGTTCTTCTTCACCCACTGGTGTTGTACTGGTTCTTGTCGGACTGCATCATTCCCTATTTTAGCTCCTCCATGGGTAAGTATGTTTATGTTCCTTCCTTCATCCCTTGCTTTGGTTGAAATCCACTAAACGTTTTGATTGTTCTGATTCCTCTTTTCCTGGATCTTGACTAATAGTGTCGAACATTCTTTCGTATCATGGTTCGATGCATGAAAATACATACAATTTGCTGATGGAAGTGGACATTCCCTTGCATAATGTCCCAATTGTTGACAATTGTGACATACCACTAGTCCTATACCTCTTCCAAAGCCTCCTCTCGCTCATCCTCCACCTCTGTAGCCAGCTTGATCTCCTATCGACGAGTTATACTGAGGCACCTGATTGTACTGTGCGATATTGTACTGAGGTTGTGCTGTGTTGTACTATGGATGCACAATATTATATGGTTGATGCGCAATGTTGTATGGGGCTGGAACTTGGTTAAATTGTGGTGCGGATTTCCCAGTCATCATTTCTACCTACACTCTATATGCATATGATGTCCTCTCTCACATCAAATCCATAGTTCTACAATCTTTCTCGTTGTGGCCTACTGACTTGGAAAAGTTGCAATATGAAGTCTTTGGGACTGTCTGGTATTTTTGCATCATTGGGCAGTGATATGGATCATGTCCTAGTTTCTTACAGATCTCACACCATAGTCCTACTATTGGTAATGGATTTGGCATTCATGCTACCATATACTGTGTGAATGTTGGACATTTGTTCTTGTGGTGTCCTGTCGTCCTGCATGTAATACACCAAACGACTTCTTGTTTTTCCTTGTTTTTGTTCTGGTTTAGCTGGAACGTTGAGTTCTTCAAATCCTGCTTTAGTTCTTCGATGGCTGGATCTGTCTACTGATATTGGTTTTCTTCCAGTTGCAAGGCTGCCTGCAGAGCCTCTGCCTGTTTTCGAAACTTCTATTGTCGCAATGGGTATTTTAAGTGTCATGGCAATGAATTGGCGAATAGGTGCCTGTGCTTCATATCGGTCATGAGATATTTCAACTTTCCTTTCAGTCGCTTGAATCTCTGGTCAATCTCCCATACAGATTCTCCTGGTTTCTGTCTGATTTCTATCATCTCATTCATGTACTGATCCTTTGAACTTGGCTTCTAGAACTTATTTATCAACAATTTCTTGATGTCTGCAATTGTTCTGGTTTTCCCTGGTTGATTGTTTGTAGCTAAAATCATATACCAATCCAGTGCGTGATCCCTTAGTGTAATTTCTAGTTGTGTTAGTTTAGTATCTTCATCTATGATCTGTTTTGCTTCCCAAATCTTCTCACATATAAACACATGTTTTTTCGGGTCCTCTGATGATTCTCCTTTGAATTCTGGTAAATTGATGGTGGGATCATGTCTTATCATCCTAAACGCTGAACTACTACCTCTGCGTGATGTAGATACTTGAATAGTGCTTCCTGAACTGGCTCCTCCAATTGTTGTGTCATTTGTAGATGTACTTCCTGCTGTCTTTCTTCTCCCAAAATTCGGTTGCCTAAACGATGGTGTTCTTTTTGGTGTATTAGTCGCACATGGGTTTATGGGTTCCACACTGACATTAATATGGATAGGATTGTCGCCTTCTCTTTCCGTTCTTAGACATTACATATTCCTCTCATATGTTCTGCACAGGATTTCCTCAATCAGCTCCACAGCCCGAAGATCCTCTACCTTTTCTTCATCACTCGCTAAGCCTTCCCTCGTGGCTACGACTCTCTTCTTGGTATTCACCTTGTATTGGTAGGGTACTCTTCTACGCGTCTTTTCAGTTGTCTCCATGATCCACTTGATCTGGTCATTGTCCATCATAATTGGGTCCAAGGGTTCCTCCTTCTTTCCCTTATCCGTTCCTCCTTCCATTTCTCCTCTTTCTGTCAATGTTTCCCCCCTTCCCCCATGCACACAGAGAAGTTTAGCTGTCTGACTCCATTGCCATTACCCCTTTGTTTTATAATAGTATCCTAATAGAAGTATACACCGATATAATATACCTTCCTCAAGTCCCACATAGAAACTCTTTCTCCACTGCGTTGTATGACTCTGCTATATCTACTGCAAAATCTGTTATAAAGCCTGCTATAATACTGTCGAGCCAAAAATCTACTGCGCGGGTGAATTTGTTGTTCACCTGCTGTAGCTGCTCAATCTGTACTGGAGTCCACTCTAACTTTCGGATTCAGTTTGTTGCATGGTTATCCTTCAACCTTAGTATCCACTCTTGCAATAAGTGTGGAAAATCACAGAGAAAGACTTCATGCAAATCAATAAACATGTATTTCTCAAGATATTTGCATAGTGTTACTCTAGGGTTTCTGTTATCTTTTTGTGCAAACTCCAACTCTTTTGTCCTTAACCAACTTTTGATCTTTGATTTTGTGGCATTACATGGTCTCAACATCCCCTTCTAGTGGCTCATTTTGTTTCACCTTCTCGTTCGCTTCAGTATCCTCTTGACCTGCCTTCCGTAGATATTACGTATCTTTTAACAGATCTTCAACAGATCCCATCTACTCAATCTTCTACTATTCCAACCAATGGAAATAGAACCATTTGTTGGTTACTATTCTTCTATCTGAGTTTATAATACAATTGATTGACCCAGGGTTCATGTTTGTTTGGGGTTCCAACAAAGCCTCTAAAACTATCGGCCCTCCTGGTAAACTAGAAGGCAACGCAACGCACAAAGAGCACTACGCCATCTCACCCAAGATAGTCTTAATGGGTGGCTGCAATACTCATGTGTTTGCAACCAGGATTGAGTGGGGATTTGAGAGATGTACGCTGAGAGTTCTATTTTAACTTATTAACGCAATAAACTGTCATTCACGATTATGCATAGAATATAATCAACTCATTCATTTAGCATAACAACAACTACTGAAGACAACAAAGAAACACATGCATTCAATCACATAACAAAGGTTTTATCGTGGTTCACCCCTTCCTGGGCTACGTTCACAAAGATCTGGCTCTCAAGCTCTCTTATTATAGTGGTTCCAAAACTACAACGCCATGTTCTTTACAACTCTTCTCAGTCGGGTTGAGATCCATTATGAGGCCAACTAGATCGCACTAGGCTCCTTAGCCCATGATCTAACCCTCAAGATCTACCCTCATTCCTCTCCATCTCAACAACTTAAAAACTTAGGTTGTATAGAAAAATTTTACATCTCATCAGCAAAACATGACTCCTCTGGTCTCTACTTATCTGCACCCTCTCTCTATGAGACATAGGTATTTATATTTATACATTTCTGGCTCGCCAACCATTACAATGTATTGCAAAACCCCTAATCCCAATGTCGTTAGGTATTCCATGCATGCACGCGTGCTGCGCTTTCTTTCAGTTGTCTCTTTCCTCATGCATGCCTTCTTTCCCAAAATAGCCTTTCTTTCCGCTTTGGCATGCTTCCAACAAATACTTATTCTCATCATATTGTTAGCTTTCCCATCATGGACTCCCAAACCCATGTTCTGTCGATTCTATTAAACACACCCTTGCATTTTCATTAGCCTTCCACCTCATCCAAAATCAGTTTTTCCACCTACAAATCCATTCTCCATCCATTTACCTAATACAAAAACCTACCAATGGCCCCCCCACCCTCCATCAATCAACTTCCCCATATGTGTGCCCCAACAAGGCTAATCCATCATTCACTGGTGCACATGTTTCTGTATGTGTATTAACAACCCAAATATTTTTTTATCCATTTGGTAATTGTATAAAGTCCATTTTGATTTCCATCAAGTCTATAGGTTTTTTCCATCATGACCGATGGTGTTTTTTACCTAGAAAAGCAACCCATTTATACCTTCATTGGGGAATCTACTCTTCACAGCCATATCTACAAACTTTCCTTTTCAATGGCCAAACCTTGAGCACCCGATATCTATGTTTTTACCTATTTCTCATCTCTTTACATCCTTATCAGCTCAACATAGTTTAACCCAATATCTAGTTGTCCCCCTAACACCAGATTACGTTTTACGGTTGCTGCCATTTACCACCAAAACCCCAACCAAGGGAATTTTTTGAGTCTCATACATTCTTAAGTTCTTTCACATTACAATTTCTCCCAATTTACTACATATTAGTCCTTGATACCATCTTTGATTAGTTGATGTTAAGAATCTCTTCGCTACTTGTAGTCGCACCTTCCTACCTTTCGTCGTCACCGTTAGTTTCGAAGAAGGCATGGCTCCCATTACCCTATAAATGAGGAGTCACAGATGAAACATAAATATTCATCATCGCTTTTCTATTTCGTTGTCCCCCTTAACATTCGACCTCAACAAAATTTCATGTTATGGTGGGTCTTACTATGCGACTGTTGCAATTCTTAGTACCAGTCGAAGACCTTTGAATTTTATAGACCATCAATGTCTTTGAGTTAGAGACACCCAACACAGTTGTTCATTCCTCGATTAAGAGAAATTTCCTTCATCAAATCTATCACTCGTCGTTACCAACACCCATGAGGTGCTGCAAATTTCTCCTTCATCAAAATTTTTCAGCTACAGTTATAAATTTATGGTTTCATGACACGAGCATGGAGCATGCCCTCCTTGTTTGTACAAAAATATTTTTATTCCTTTTTTGAATAAAAATTGGTTCGAATACATTTTCCCTCTCCCTCGAATAGATTTTCCTTATAGTTCCCTCTATATTGTCTCCAACTCCTCTATAAAATCATATTACATGAAAAAGAAACGATGATGTATTTTGGCTATACGTATGCTCCTAACCTCACACATCAGGTGGCATCTGTTATCACCAAACAATCTCTCAAAACAATACAGGTGATGGCTAAAGGGATTACGAGTGAAACACACCAGAAAACATATCTCCAACATTTGTAAGCTTCATTCAGAAAATCACAAAACTATACAAATGGTTCCTTAAATTTATGCGCAAGCTCCTATTGCACGCGCACAACAACCTCCTAATTTTCTTGTCTTAGCGTTTCTCCAAGACAATAAATTGTCCCCCCCTCCAATTCTTCTTAATAGGACCCTCACCCTCTCTCTCTCTCTCATGCAAACGACTAATCTTGAGTTTTCCTCCCACTCTCTCCCCCTTATCATTTGCAACATCTCCTCATATCACTTTGATTCTTTGATCCACACTTCAACAAGTTCCATCTTCTTACGTCGATACATAGCGTACCAGTGAACACATCCTTCGTCCACCTCCACATATGCACGCCAACAATTCCTTTGCTGATACATAGGCCACCTCCCTCTGAACTTGGCAGACGTGCCAATGTGCATCCACTAAACTTCACTAATTCACGTCTTCCTCACTAGAGAAGTACACGTGATTGACACAGACACATTGGTGATGTTCACATGATTATCTTCGTCGCACGCATGCCTTTCACTAGTTGAATTTCTTCCACTTCTGCCAATGCATCGCATATCGACGACACTCCCTCCCTTTCGCTTCGTTACATTGCTTATCGACGAGATTCACTTCTTCTTCATTGACGCGCTACTTGTTGACAAGTTTCTCTCTCCTTTCACAAGTACATCAATGGAAGGATGTCGACCCTTCGTTGCCGTCGAGTGCATCGACAATGATCTTCTCCCTCTCGCCAACCTTGATCATGTTGACTTGGCTTACCTTTGTTTTGAGGACTATCTCATCCTCTTCCAACTCATATCCTCGTTGCATCGTCAATTAGTATCCTAACATTCTTATCTACTAATCTCTCCATGCCTATTTAGATAGTTGGTCATTGATACACATTATGTCTGATTCGTTTCATTATTGCAGTAATAGTCGAACTTGTCTGTGTCACCAACATTTTTAATCACGCATGTCATATTAGCTTGTTTAGTTTGTGTTTCTTGATTTTATGACTAAATATTGATTTTGAAGTGCCATCTAACATCAGATGGGTTAACCACAACACTTGTTGGTCTTGTGCTAACTCTAAAACACACTTCGAAAGAAATTCGATCCGTTCAGCTCCTACACAGTGTTAAGTGCTCCCAACACGAGTTGGATATTTTGGTGGATGTATAATTTCATGATACTAACACATCATTGTAGCATCAATGAATGAAATAAGTCCCTTTACATCATCATAGATGACATAGGAACTTTCAGAATGAATTTTGAATGAAAAAGCTACAAATGAGGGACTCAAACTCATTAAAAAATGTCTCTGAGCTCAATTTTTCGGTGTCCGTCAAAGTGACATTTTCAACCACAAAATAGAGTAGTCATATGATTTTAGGAATTACAATTCCAACACAACTCACGAAATCGAAATTCGATGCTCGGAAGTGTCAAAGCCATCGTCAGGAAGTTCTCGCTCAAAACAACGTTCAGAGTGGTTACACAGGTGAGATGTTTGTATGGCACAATTAATAGGTTCGTCGGAAGCGTCTCCAATCGGAGGTCATAGGAGAAATTTATTAGTGTTTGAAACGTCCTCCAATGACGTCGACATAAGACTTAATGCTTCTTGCTTCCACACGAAAAGAAATGCCTAGGGTAAAAGGTTTATGTTTAACAAATTGATTTAAAGTTAACCTTTTTAATTTAAATAATTAGAATTTACTCTAAATAAAAATTATTTTGGTTTAAAGTGGTTCAATAAATAAAATAATGTTTTGATCAGAGATTATGTTAGAAAGTGTATAAATCATATATATCAAAGAGTAGGTTTTGACATTCTAAGAAGCCCTACGCAGTCTCCTTTTAAGGCAATCTTCCCCAGGCACATAAAATGAAAAAAATGGTAAGTGAAGCAGGACATAATGATCGGTGCCCTTACCACACTTGTTTCAAAGAAAATCGCGCTACTAACAGACTCGTTACCTCTGCAACGCGGGTAGAACGAAATTTATGCATGAGTTCCACGATGAAATAAAAGGAAGCACACGATTTCCAGGAACAGGGCCGAGGGTTTGGATTAAAATTGTTACCCTAAAACGCAAACAATCACTTGTTACGCCCAGTTCCATGTGCCATCGATGTTGTAGGGCTGGATTCCTATCCATTCTTTCCGGTGCAAAAGATAAATTCAGCTTCAGTTAGATTATGATCGACTTCGGAACCCTAAGTAGTGCAAAATAAGCGTGTGAACACTCGTCGTTAAGCGCTTGTACATCTTGTACATAACTGTTTTCTTTGTTATTGATACAGGAGACGACATTTTAAAAACCCTTGGCTGTTTGTTTTTTGCTTCTAACGTGATACATCCGTCCATTCTAAGTGGCGATGATAACAAGAAGGCGCAACACACATTTGACATTGAATAGAATCTTACTGCAAGCTTGGGTTTCCAACTTCCCATCGGTAATTCACTAGTCGTCAAGTGAAGTCTTCGCTTCCAGGTAGTTTTGAATATGATTAGGGTCAGGATTACTGGACTGCTACTTGCTCCTCCTAGGCTGGTCAGAAACGAGAAGTAGCATGCCTATGTTGAAACGAAAGATGTCATGAAAAGAAAAACAAGGGAAGCTGATAATATCAAGAGGATGAATCTGAAAGGAGAGGCCTGATTATCATCATTAGGGTCAACAAGATTTGATATTGGGTTTAATGATATAAGCATTACAAGCAGATGTGGCTTTGAGAACAACCCTAGTTTTGGTTGGATTCAGACGCATTTTCCAACAAAGCAAGAGGTTAGAAATATGCAGTTGCCACTTTTCCTTCCAAGGATATAGGTACGCAGGGAGGGAAAGCACATAAAGCACACTAGCTCTTGGCAATTCGGAAATATGAAGAAGAAGTGTCATCTAAAACTGGGACTGAACTCTACCAAACCAAACTGATCGTGTCCATTTCACGTGTTTTTATACCAAAAGGTCATTCCGAGGTCTAAAATTTTCCATTCATGAGATTCCTCACCAATTGCCTACATTTTTCAAGGAAGTTTACATGATACTTCAATTAATTATTGTTTCAATTATATGGGTTCGATTATCTGATTTCAATAAATTACTCTAAGACTACTCATATGTTGCGTGTTGAATGATGATCGGTACTAATGTCGAGGGGAGGTCACTCACAACATCCTCTCTGGTATTATACAGTCAAGGATGACAACTAAGAAATAACAACAATTGCCAGAGTGGCAAGGAAAATCTAAGAAAATGCTTGAAGAGGAGATCCAAACCCTATGACGATCGATTGTTAAACTTGGATAACGAAGATGCCCCCATGTCCAGACCAGTCTTCATGGTGCACAAGGTACGTATGACCAAAATCCATGATGGCCCACCCACACTAGAGGACAAATTTGAAATGTGAGTGTTTTATTTTCCCTCTCATCATTACAAGGGAATAGAGAAAAAACCTAGGAAATGAAAGGTTAGGCGGAAGGTCAAGAGTCGTGTTGAGCTTCAATAAATACTAAAATTGTATCCAAGGGAGGGGATTTTTGGCTTTTCAAACATTGTACATTTCTGAACTATTTTGGGAACACAGTATCAATTAAAATTGAGAATAGGTTTAGAGTAGATTATATTTCTGCATTTATATAGTCTTCATCTGCATCTTTTGTTTTCATACCCATCCATCACTCACCCTCATCGGTGGGCCAGGCCGAAACCGGTAAAATCAAATCATGAATGGTTTTCGGGCCAGAATCTGGATGGGTTCCCTATTCCAAACGGTGAGCGGTCTAATTGAGACTTCTTACCGAGGGTAACCCTTACTATTGACAAAGGGTGATTTCAGACCCATCAACAAAATTGGTGCTAGAAGGAGGGTCGGATGACAAGCCTTCCTATAAGGACTCATTTGACTTAACTTTTAACCAACCAATGGCTCCTCTCCATACATTTCTATACAAGGACCCTTTGAGTCTTCTGAGACCCACCGAGGCCATCTCAATCAAGAAAGTCAATCTCTTGTCAAATCAAAAATTTGATGGTGAAGAGCATGTCTCTACATTCGCGCATCTCAAACAATTTGACATCGCTCGACAAAATCTTAAGTTTTTTCAGGTTAACAAAACATCTCGACTATTCATCCTCACATTTGAAGGGAGAATTAAAGCCTGGTTTATGACATTTCCAATGAAATGAGTCCATATCTGGAAACAATATATGGAAATGTTTATTGTTGCTTAGGAAAATTATGTTTATGACGAACTCGTTGATGAACTTGCAGAAATACCTAGACTCGAAAAAGAATTTGGGGATTATTTCCTCCTAAGAGTTATGCAGATTTGTTATAGATTTCCTAAGAATGATAAACCCTTAGACCAACTAATATTGAATTGGTTTTCCTATCTTGTCTCTGATCCTAAAAGGTGTGGCTTGGATGATCAAATCATTTCGAATTCTCAAGATTCAGGACTAATCATGAAATGTAGGGGGTATGTGATCCCTAACTAGAACTTTGTTACAACTGCAGGGGAATCCTTATCAGAAATCCTAGACCCCTTAGCCTCAGAGTGTGAACCATTTACTGATCTCCCTTCAGAAAATCATGAACATATTTTAGTCTACAATGAATCTCCTATCGAAGAAATCCCATCATTTTCAGAATCTGAAGATTTACATTCCCTTTATACAAATCTATTTGATGTTGATCACCCACATGAGAACCCATCCGTTTATCATGCATTACATTCTTCATGTTTCTCTTCTAATCATGAAACATTGAATGATAAACCAAAAAAATAAGATTTCCCTACCCTAATCGATCAATATTTCCTTCCTAATGATAGTCCATCCATGACACATAACCCTTCACAATAAGTTTCTGGAACATGATAAATCCCAATTTGATATCGAAAACCCCATTTGCAACAACTACTTTTATGTTCCATAATTAAATGTGAGCATTAAATTGTCATTCACTGGTCCTACACAATCTGAAAATTTTGATCTTGATTCACAAATGTTAATCACCGACGAACAAAAGTGTGAAAAAAATAATGAATTCTCGAATCTCCTTGAAGAAATAAAAACAAATGAACATCCCATCACCATGTAAAACACAAGAAACATTGACCTGAACTAGGAAATGTCATCATATCAATCTGCTCTAGAGTTACATGCTAATCCTCAGAGGTAAATTCATCAATCGTCCTTATATACTATCTCAATGCTCCAACATTCTCCACATGATTTCATCGATGTCACAACAAAGGATTTGGAGTCATATTTCACTCAATGTTTCCCTCAAACAATCAAATATTGGCTCTCCCCTCAGCATGCAGAGTATGTGAAATTTGAACCTAGGGAGATTTGCATCGATAATGAGACACTCCAATTTCATTCGATGATTATGTTAGGTATTCATTGTCTTACTTATACCCCTAGGATGAATTGTTCCACCCACTCCGAGACTCTTTCACAAGATACATTACACACAGATTTCATTTATGAGTCTCGTCAAGTGCATTACTCACCTTCTATTTCCTTCCAAGAGTCCTATGATGATCATTATGAATTTGATGACATAATTGAATCTTGGTTGGAGGAATCATACACGTCTTCATTTCCCATGAACAATAACCATCCAATAACCGTCAATTATTCCTATATTTTATCCCTCACTGCTTCATTCTCTCCAATTGACCTTTAACAAACATACAATCACATAATTGGAGTTACTTGATTGGCCGCACTAGGACTACACTTACACCTAGCCTTCTTTCAACCATTGTAGGATAGGTTAGGAATAGGCTTAGAGTAGTTCTTTTACTTCCTTTCAGCTATCATAACTTAGATTTTTTCTTTTGTTTTCATTTGAATAACATAGATTTCGATTTGTCTTGGTTGATTCAATAAAAAAACACATGTTGTGATTAGTTTAGTTTGCAGTTCATGATGGTTTCTTTAGTTTAATTTTTTGTTCATCAAATATTTCTTCTTTTCGTTTAATGCATTTTTTTCGTCGTTTGATTAAAATATTGTCCTACATTTGGTTATCATGAGGAAACCCTATGCATAATTCTACTGGAAGATTCATGTTTCTCTTCAGCAACACACACTCTAACATGCATGATTGAATAGTTTATTACCCTGAGCTACTGAAAGAAGAACACATGTAGAAAAAAAATTTACATCTTAGGGAAATGCACCTAAGGTCCTTGAAAAAGAATCATACAAGTTGTCCATATGTCATGGGTTTTAAGGTTTCTTTTGATGTTTGATGGTGTTGTGATCATTCAAGATGTTATATATTTTATTTTCACCTGGGAAAAACACTACGATTCAAGAATCTTAGCAATGGGAACTGGTAATACTATGGTTTGATTTTAGAAATGCACACAAGTATGTTGCCCTTTGTTTTCAGAGAGCATTATCTTTGGTTTTGTCTCCCATACCATCCTGAATACAAAATTTGGGTCTGTTTATGTTTAGAAATTTCCACAAACATGTTTTTCAAGAAGGAATTATCTTATTTGACATTGCATTCGGTTGAATTTTCTAACGGGTCAGATAATGATATTCAAAATTGGCTAATAAAACAATTCAGATAATTGGTTACTGATTTTGATTGATGATATATGTTTTTTTCTTGTTTTGCAGATTCCTCTTTTGGAGGTTTGTGCTCTCTTGAAGAAACGATATGACTCTAATAAGACAAACAATATGACCATAGGATATGACAACTAGGAATTTAATTCATGGATCTATTTTCGGATTCTATTCTTGGTCCTTCCCCACATGATTCTCTTAAGTGCTTTTGTTTCTGGAAATTTTAAGTTGAAATCAATCTTATACCTTGAACGATTTGTCCATGCAGGTACAAGTGCATAGTTGGTATCATCCACCCATTTTGAACTAGTGAAAAGATGAACTTGTCCCGTTGTAGCATAATCCTCAGAGCTATAAGTGATACATAGTGGGTGAAGATCCTGCATGGCTAAAGAAAAGTAATCTGGAAAACAAGAAACGAAAGCTCTTTCAAATCCTTATTCCCCAGAACACAAGGTTACAAAAATGAGCTGGTAGTTTTCATAAAAACATGATGAAGAATGTAATTCTTAGTCAGCATTGGCAATCAAGTCAATCAGAGTAAAAGAATATGCATATGCACTTTCACATGGATTAGTCTTATCAAGAGGCCACAAATTACTTGTTGGTTGGAATGCATGAACCTTCTTAAAGATGTTGGAAACACTCACATCCAATATTTATTTTTCATTTTACTCTCTTTTCCGACTGCATGTATTAGATCATCTTTTTTGCAAGGTTTAATTTTTCAGTTGCAACAAGAACTTGGACCGAGTTCATCGCTAATCCTAAATACAACATCTCTTCTCTTTCATTCTTTCATATTTCCCCTTGAATTCCGTTCATCTCTTAAATTTGTTTGTATTATGATCTCTAATTATACTTAAAGAAATACAATCCTCTCACCTTCATTTTTATTTCACATGCATCACTTTCACATTGGAAACATGTATGAATTATCTTGCGCCTCTTTCCTAGCTCCTAAGAAAAATTATTGGTCTCTGCTTGAACATGAATCGGGACTGTTCCAAAATATTGTGACAAGATTCTGACTAGGACTGAACTGTTGATACTGAGAGGGGGGTGAATTAGTATCAAGTACAATTTAAAAACCTTTTTCAACTTATACTTAAACCATTCAATTATATCCAATGAGAAATGAACAATATTATAAGAGTTACACCAATACACCACAATACACCATGCA